>DVZN01000432.1:0-13298 GCA_018237365.1 Caria ino melicerta
AAAATGGGCAGTGATGCTAAAGGTAAAATTATATTTTATCTTAGTTCTGGTAAGGCAGTGTAATTTCACACAATCCACACATTTTTATGCGAGAACTTTAAATGAGGCTGTGACGCTTAGCACTATGCTTCAAGTAAAATAATTTTTTATCTCAGTTCTGTTTGAAGGCAGTGTAATTTCACACAAACCACACATTTTTACGCGTAACTGTAAAAGAGGCTGTGACGCTTGGCACTATCTATAAAATATCTGATTACTACATAAGATAATTTATTGTTAAGTTGTATGTATTCAGCACTGTTATTTCACATGATAGTCGGTAACTGATTTTATTTCATTTTTTTACTTATTGATTTCATAATCACTATTTCAATATCTACTAAAGTAGCCACTTTAAAATGACTTAAATCGCCTCTGTGGTCGAGTGGTGTCGGTGTTCGACTTTGACGCGAGAGGTCCCGGGATCAATTCCCCGGTCAGGCAACTTATTCTAAGTATGAGTTTTGTCAGTTTTTTAAAGATATAACATTGCCTGGAATTTAGTTTGTGCCCGATGGGCGTCGGACTTGCCACCCGTCACATGATGGGACTTATATCAGCGGCTAATCGTGGGTGCATACTAGTATGTATCTCTGCCTACTCTTTCGAGAATATATAGGCGTGACGACAAAATGACTATTTCTTGCTACACAACCTATTCAGCTATAGTGCCTATCTTATGAGATTGTACTGTGTTAAAAGTTATTATAGGATGTGAAAAATATGATACATACTAGGGTCATCTTGGAGTGATTTAATGACTCCTTGGACGTTGTGGCAGATGGTGAGCGGGTCGAACTCCACCTCCAGCCAGGAGTACAGCTGCTGCAGCTGGGGCGACGCCAGCGCCACCACGTTCAGGCGGACAACATCTGTAAACATAATGAGATTCAAAAATGTTATAAGTGTGAATGATATTTGTGACACTTAGCACTTGATACTCTCTGCCTACCTCGTAAGGGACTTGGTTTGAATATATATATTGTATGTATGTATGTTATGTTTTGAGACAAGATCATATTTTTTCTTGAATTATTCTATAGCAGTAGCAATCTTTATTCGAAACAGCATTAATAAACATATAGTTTAATTTAAAAAGCAAATAATTAAAATTTGTGTAAAAATTTTTAGACTGACTTATCTAAAAATTACCTTTTAGAAGGCTGGCCCTTGTTGGCGGCTGGGCAAGTCCGAGTAAAACAGCAAGACGTTGGGCTTTCTCAACCGGGCTTTTGTCAGTCTCCACAAAACGATCAAATTCAGGATGCAAAGATGGCAGAGGCACAGATAACACAGCCACCAATACACGACACGCCATTCTAAAACCACAAATTATATTAATTAACTAGCATTTCATAGCTTTAACAAGAAACAAAGTTTTAATAAGTAATTACTAGCAGTTGGTGAGTTTGTAGAGCGAATTGATAAAAATAAGACATATATTGACAAGCCCATTATCCTCAAAGAGGTAGGCAGAAGTACATACTACTATATACACTTACAATTAGCCGACGATATTAGATCCCAGTTGCCTGACCCAGGAATTGAACCCGGGGCCTCAAGCATCAAAGTAGGACACCAACTATGTTAATCACAGAGGCGATTTTATGTTTTGTGAAAAGTACAAGTGTGTTTTGTTAAATATAATATACGAATTGATGGTTGGCAAAATTCAAAATCCTAATACTAGTAAGTCACCTCTGCAGACAAGTGGAATTGATGTTCCACTTTAACAAGAGAGGTCTCGGGTTCGATTTCCGGGTCGGGCAAATTGTTCTATTAACGAGATTTTTTAGTTTTTCTGAAAAACATAATGTAGCCTGAGATTGGACTTATGCCCGACTGGCGACGGACTTGCCACGCGTCGCATCATGGGACCTAATATCGTCGGCTAATCGTGGGTGCATACTACTATGTACCTCTGTATATTCTTTCGAGGATATATAGGAGTGACGAAAGTTATTTCAAAAATTGATTGTTTACATTGTACCCACTTGAGATGCTTTAGGGACCTAATATAGTCGGCTAATCGTGGGTGCATACTAGTATGTACCTCTGCGTGCTCTTTCGAGGATATATGGGCGTGACGATATTTATTTGAGATGCTTGAGCATCCAGTAGTAACTCCAGTGTTTACCACATTAAACAATATTTAATTCAATTTGATGAGGATATGACCAATTATTTCCCCTGATAAAAGGACAGTACAAAAGATCTTACTTTTGCAATTCCTCTTGCGTGATGTTTTTCTTCATTTCTCTTGAAAGTTGGAATAATTTCAACAGAGCAGCGGCGTGGAATAAACAGTGACCAGCTTTCCAGAAAACAAGAGCAAGTTTGCCATAGTAGTTGGCCATGGTTTTGGCCACAGGTGTCTTCTTGGACATATTCATTAAATTGTGGATGTCTTCAATTGCTTTATAGGCTTCCTAAAAATATTTTAATTTGTCAAGGAAAGTTGTTATGTTAATTCTTATAAAAAATATATATTTTTAAATCATCTGTAATGGTACGGCGAGAGCCTGTTAAGACCGCTAGCCTCGTAGGTCCCGGGTTCAAATCCCAAGACGGGCAACTTTTCTTAAAATGTTTTTCAGATGAATTGAGTAAGCATGACATTGCCCGGGATTGGAATGTACCCGAAGTGGTGATTGGCTTGCCACCTATCACATCATGGGCCCTAGTACCTTGGCTAATCGTGGGTGTTCTAGTTTATCTTCTGGACTTACTAGCATACCTCTGCCTATGCCTTCGAGGATAATAGGCGTAAAAGTACTTTTTTTTTGTTTTATATATTTTTAATCTTAAGTACAAGTCTTAAAGTACAAGAAAATCATACACACATACTATGTATGTATGTGCTATGTTATAAATAGCATATGAGGGTCTGAGAGTAACCTCCAATTCACCGCAGACACTAATTTTTTTTGTTCTTAGTATTTTCCGGGCAAAATTATAGCTGATGGATGGTCAATGGTAATTGTATTACTACAAAAATATTGATATCATTAATAGCTAATGCTTTATAAACATACCTGCCATAACTCCATCTGAATAGCACTGTCTAATTGGAAAAGTCGAGTCTCAAGGTTCAACTGCTGCGTTTCTGGCTTTGAAATGCTGACATTACCAGTTTGTACCTGAAAATGCGTAACAATCAATGAAATAAATATCTTTCGAAAAGGTACGCCAATTGTCTTATTCTTGTATAAAATGATTGTAATTATTTGTGGATCTAATGTCATAACATAATTGTTCATCGTCAAACGAATTACCTGATCAGTCCTAAGCTTTCTTTATTGACACTATTATGGTACAGGTAGTTTTTTTTTGTGTTAGCTGAACTTTCAAAGTTTGGTTCTCATTTTATTTTTCTGAAAATCATCTCACGAACCAAGCATTCCATCCCTTTCAGATATACTAAATGCATAAAAAAATATAAATCTTACTGGTGGTTTGCAAATATCTTCAAGATGTTTTCTTAATTTGTCACACAATTTCCTGAATTCTGTCTTCCGAGAGTATTTGAGGCAAAATTGGAATGCCATACGGGCAATGTCGTGGTATAGTGTCTCCACATGTGCATTGGTACGAAGCAGCTCTAGACATTGACAATATGACTCCCAGAGAAATTTCACCTATTAACAAAAGAATAAAGATATTATTAATATTCCTCTTTTTTTAATTTTTATTATTTTCTATATTGATACAATTAATATAAAAAAAAAACATTAAAAATATAAATATAAAAAACAGGTATATCCACCACTAGGAATCTGATAATTAAACTGTTGGTGGTCAGGGTGAGACTAAGGAATCTTAGATTAATGACATCCCCAGAACTGCTACCTTCTGTATCCGGCCCTTGATCCAAAGAGGTCCCGAGAGCCTCCTTAGATGTTCAACAAGACTCTTCTCCACGAGACCATTTACAGACATAACTATTAGGAAGATTGTGATTGAGTTAACTTCTCACATGTCGGTAACCTCGTGAGCCAAGTCTATGTATTTTGACAATGTCTTTCTCAGCTTTCATGAGGTTAACATCACATTATTATAATGTAACCGGCAAACAGTTGAGACAACTGATAACTGCCTGTATCCTGTTCTTCATTTATTTTTCTCTCTCTAGGTATTTGTCTAATTGATTCTAATCATCTCTGTACTCAAGTGGTGTTAGTGTCCAACTTTGCCGCGAAAGGTCCTGGGTTGGGCAACTTGTTCTATTCATGAGTTGTTTCAGTTTTCCTGTAAAACATAATATTGCCTGGGATTGGATTTGTGACCAATTGGTGATGTACTTGCCACCCGTCACATCATAGGACCTAATATCTTCGGCTAATAGTGGGTGCATACTAGTATGTACCTCTGTAAAGCTCTACTACCTTCTATATTTTAGCAATATTAAATTTAGAATTAATTTAAATACATAAATTTATTATTATTACTTAATCGCCTCTGTGGTGGAGTGGTGTCGGTGTCCAAATTAGACTTGAGCAACTTGTTCTAGCAAAACTCTTAGTTTTTCAGTTTTTCTGAAAAATATAATGTTGCCTGGGTTTGGAATTGTGCCTGATTGGCGACGATTTTACCAATAGTCACATTTGGGGACCTAATATCATTGGCTAATTGTGGGTGCATACTAATACATATTAGTATCAGTATTAGCAGTACCAGTAGTATACTTGTATGCACCCACGATTGCCTCTCTGCCTATGTGGGCATAATTATTTATATTTTTTACATAAATTTATAACATACCCATGGTGTAAGAATAGTTCTATCTGAACGGTCTTGAGCATCTTCCCCTGATACTGCACTCAGGAGGATGCTCTCAGGAGTAGCCAAGTTATCCAAGTCATCAGTGTCAATAACAGCTTGTGTTGATTGTTCTCGGGCAGCTTCTGTCCTTTCCTCGGCCATACGTAGATAGCCTCTAACATGAAGATGGTAACATTTTTTTGTTATAACTAATGACACTTCACTAAAAGTTAGCTATTTTAAAAATTCTATGAAGGGACTTTCGTGTGAATTATTATTCCCGATGCATTTTACTATTTGTTATTAATCATAATTGTTTTATATATTTTTCTTTTAACAACTACATAGTATTATGTATATTTTTTAGTAATATTGGTGGGCAAACGGATTCCCTGATGGTAAGAAATTCACACGGCCTATAGAAGCCCATGCTACCAATGGTGTGTTGTTAACCTGAGGTCAGAATCTGAGGCCTTGTGCAAAAGTAAATCAAATGCAGAAGTCCAAACTGGAACACATCAATGCCAAGGACTAATGTTATGGTGGCAAGAATAGGTAAGGGACCATCCATTAATCACATGGTATTTAAAATTGGTTAGAGGGTTCAACAAAAATCTTGAAACATCACAAAGGGAAGGAGGGTGTTGTAAGATATAACATGTATATGTTTTACTTTGCCAAATGGGTGTCCTACTACCACAGAATAGATAAAAGAGGTTGGAAAGGAAATTGTAGCCTTTTTGCATTAAAACAAGTGTCCCCGTTTTATCGTCTACTTTATCCTTTTTACCTGTTTTAATCTACTATTTATATAAAATATGATACTTATATTTAAAATTCTAAAATTTAAAGATTTTTTTGTAGGTACTGAAAACATATGAGTTGCAGAAGGGGGTTTAGTTTTAATCCTCACCACAGATCACCAAGGGAACGGGGGGGGGGGGGTTTGAAAATACTACCAATCTGGGCAAACCAGTAGTGGACCTCTAACAAATTATGTGCATTTCCTTTATTTGTTTCCTACCTCTATGCTGCAGCAGAATCTATTGCTAATACTGACCAGTCAGAGACCATTCACAATTTTATGGGTAATATATATTGGATAGATTGTGAACTTTTGTTGTTTCATTCATAATTTGACGGTTTGTGACGGTCAGATTATAAACTATTGAAAAATAATGCGTTGCTTTGCCAATAGTTTGATACAGTTAACAATCTTTCGACAGTTTACAATCTCACAAGATAGATTGTAATCTTACGGTGACATATACATTTAATAACATATTGTCTTGTATTTCTTATTGTATTGTATTTTATTTTATGGCTTTTCCATTTGTATTTCTTATTGTCATACAAAAGATTTGAATATCATTATTTTGAAAGAAGTTTATGGTTCAAAACTTACCTTATAACTTGTTCAAGTGATCCTACATTGACTGATTGGAACATATTCCGGTACTGGAAGAGACCCTCTTTGGCTATGTGAGATTTGCGTAGATCTACACATAACTCTAAATATTTGAACATAATAGGCTCCAAAACAGATTCCGACCAATTGTAGGCCCATTTTTTGTTTCGAAAAACTTCTTGTAAAGTATCTAGAGCTCGGGCTGGCTTCTCCAAATCCATAAATTCTGTAATACATCCAACTCATCATATGGTTGGTTATGTTTGACGAATGGCATAAAAAAACTAAATAGTACTGCAATGTACTGGCCTAATTTGCAGTTAACCTAATTGCATAGTTTCCTAAAGGCGGAGTCAATAAGTGGACAAAGATTTAATGATTACGAAATATGAACATAAGGTCATAACATGCAACGTGGTACACCAGATAGCAAAATTTCTATCTTACCGTTCGCCCGTTTAAGGGCATTTTCCGGTCTCTGACCGTACCTCGCCATATTGTAAAAAGTATTATTCATTCATTAATATGTAATTGCAATGGATTAATAAGACTTTTAGTATGATTTTTATTTTCTTTAAACACGTCCACCCAACACCGGCCTGACATGAAATTCAAAATGGCTGCCCTGACAGTACACTTTTTTAAATATTAGATAGAACAGAAATGCAAATATCTTAATATTAAAGAACTTTTAAAAAGTTAATGTCCTAGAAAAATGTCGAATACAATAACAAATTAAACAACTCGACTTTTGAAGTTTAAATAATATGTTAGGTGGTAATCCTAAACTCAAAATTGACCAATTGAGCCATAAAAAATGGTTAGAAGCCATACGCACTTCAGATAATTTGTTATTTAATTTTATAAACCATTCTTTTCAAAACTATAAACTATAATTATACGTCCTCCAGCCAGATGGACCGACGATTTAAAAAGGGCAGCTGGTAGTGACTGGATGATGAAAGCGGAAGATTGTGTCCTGTGGCATACTTTGGGGGAGGCCTACGTCCAGTAGTGGACTGCAATAGGCTGATGTATGTATGTATGTATGTCTGTATATGTATGTATGTCTGTCTGTACCCCGGCCGCGGTTCACGCCGAATCTAGTGAATCACGGCTTATCGTAACGAAATGTGGCTGGTGCATACTTTATGATCCGAGGAAGGTTATAGGATACTTTTTATTCCGTTAGGTAACTTAAGAGATTCCCGTGGGAGAGGGCAAAAACACAAAATGTAAAATTGGTGGTAGGGGGAATGGTGATGGTGTGGATGGTGGAATGGTTGGCGAACAACCTCTCCATTAGTCCCCACCACTCCCAACCAGTCCCCACCCTCCTCCATTTGTAGACTACTTTTTATCCCATTTAATTTAGGGCGGGATTGAGTAATGTTGAGTGGGGTGGAGTGGAGTGAAGTGAAGTCAAATGACGTCGAGAAGAGTTTGTTAAAAATAAAAACGCGTGCAAATCTGCGAAACAGCTAGTCAATAATATGAAAATAAGTCTAAGTTCTAACAACTGACTTTACCCCTTTATACCTGTCCTCAAAGCGATATTAGCAAACAAAATCCCCCTTTTTGATCCGAGCTCTTTTGCAGAATAGACCATCTACCTTCCTGCCAGACAACTCGTAAAAGGAGAACCTAGGCTAGGCAATAAGATTTCACTTTCATCGTGATATCTTATTAGGTGGTAGAGCTTCACAGCGGCTCGACCGGGTGGAATGCTACCACGGCCTTACCTATTTTTGTCGCTATAACGTCAGTGCTTGCCGTTGATGTGTTCCGGTTTGAAGGGTAAGGTAGCCGCTAAGCTTACTTTTGCACGAGACCTAACATCCCGACCTCAGGTTGGCAAGGCACCATTAGCACCTTTGGTGTCTATAGGCGGTGTGAGTTTCTTACCATCAGGAAATCCGTCTGCTTGTTTACCTTCCAATATCATAAAAAAAAATTTGGCAACAATAAACTTATAACAAAAATAAAATAACATATAGACACATGTAGACCAAAAGTGTTTTTTTTTCAAACTATTATACTAATAATGTTTTAAGATTTTATTCAAGAGTATTAACATATTAATTAATAAACCTGCACTGATTATTTAAACATTTCCTATATTTAAATTACAAGGTTACCTAATCAACACTTATATTATAAAGAAGTAAGATTAGATTTTTTATTTGTTATTAATAATGGATAAACAGAATACTAAACACATACACATACAGAATACTAAATACATTTTTAAAATTGTCTTGCCATTGGATTAATAAGTTATTTAGGCATAAAACAAATAAATAAATAAATATCCCTACACAAATTACACATATTAATCTAATCCCAAAGTAAACAAATTATTTGCTTGTGAAATGGGAGTCAATGATAGTATAAATATATAAATACCAGCATAAATTTAATAACACCCAGAGTCAGAAATGCAAATGTCTATGTTCATCACACAAACGCCTGTCTCTGTCGGGAACTAACCCAAGCCTTGTTATATGTAGAGGTCATAAGCCAATTTTGCTCACCACTTAACCAACTACACAGTCAAATAGGCTGTGTTTTATCAAAATTGGTTAAGTAAATGTCAGACTACAGGTGGGCGATGTAACAGGGAGCTACTGGCCTTCAAATTTGAAGTTTAATTTGAAATTTAAAGATAGTCTAGTATTTTTTGACATCCAATATAATCATTTTGTGTGGTAAAGTGTAGAATAACACACCCTAAGTCTAGCAAACAAACATCACAGTATATAACAAACATTATAGTCACAAACCTGCCTGGCAAGAGTTGTGACACAGGAAACCCCCCCCCCTTCTATACACTAAGGGTGGATCCCAATATGTGATCTCAATCTATTTTTGCCCATCTCCGATTGAAATTTCGATACAATTGGATTATGAAATGTTTCAATAATCAATCTATAGATTGCATTTATATGGATGAATAATCAAAAGATTGGTTTCTCAGATCGCAGCAATCTGTCGAACGAAGATTCAATATTGAGATTGGCCGTAAAGTAGTCTATGTCCAGTAGTACACTGCAATAAGCTGACAGGTATTACAAACAAATAAAAAAACAGATTGAAATCTATTTGCATTATAATAGTGTGGAAAAAGAATTAAAATTAAATCCTCATTAAAATCTTTTTGGATGTATATATTAACCATTACGTTTGATCTAACTTATGGTTGGTTGGTTTATTCCAAAACGAGATAAAATATGTAGTTCATTCACATTTAATTTTAATACAGTTATAATTTTAATCAGAGAATGTTTTAATTTGGGATCTTACTGGTTGAACAGACTATATTATATTTTTAAATAGCGACTCGTCCTCGGCTTTGCACAGGTGCAAAGTTGATACTTAATATACTACAGAATGTCTCTCACAGACATCACATAAGAAACCTCTAAAATCATCAGTGTTTCTCTATTATTTTATGCACATATTGTACATATAAACCTTCCTCTTGAATTACTCTATTAAAAACAAACTGCATCAAAATCAATTGTGTAGTTTTAAAGATCTAAGCATACATAGGGACAGAAAGATGCGAAGCAACTTTATACTATGTAGTGATGAAGCAAACCTTTTACTGGGTAGGCAGATAATGTCAATTTTTGCTACAAACATACTGTGGTTTGGAGGTTAAAGTTGCTAAAATAACATTAATTTTATGAATTAGAATTTTAAACAACTAAATAAGTTACAAATTTGCCTCCTTATATCTTGTTACTTTAAAAGCTGTATTTCTTGTTTTCTTAATTTGATTAAGATTACTTCACTAGGTAATTTTTTTGTGCCGAAGATGGAGCATGCCTACCTAGAAACAGTTTATTCACTCTGGCCTTAAAGATTGCCATCTTTAAGGCCAGAGTGAATAAACTCATCATAAATAAAAATGAGATGTTTTTACAAAATACACAAGGATGTGGGATTGACCTTCTGTTATAATCATATGTGGATTAATAAAGCTTATAAAGGTGGGTTAATACCGATATTTTCCAATATTAACGATTATTAATATATTCTAGAAGAAATATTATAATATTTAAACTAATATTTTAATATCTCTGACATATCCTTGAGCATTTAGAATTATTTTCTAAGCTGATATGTATTAAAAGCTACGGTTATGCATATCAAATATTATTCATATCAGTCTATTTGTATTCTAATAAGCGAGTTTACTATTATTTTGTGAAATATCCATTTATGGGAATAATGAAGTAATGAAATTTTACTTATAAAAAAGATTTAATATTAAATTATATCTAATATGTAGTTGAAGGAATTAAATTGTAGGTGAGCTGTCTGTACATTGAATATTTAAAAGGGATAAGAAAATAAAAAACTAGGGTTTGATTTACATTACGGAATCAAACACAAAAAATAGAATTTTTTGTGGATTTGTAGATATTAACCTCACTAAGGTACAAGTTATCTCTGAAATGGCACATCCAATTACAGTGGTTTTTATAGGTACAAATGTAGGTATGGAGGTAAAGTTCATTCAGCAAAAGTAAATTAAATAATAACTCCCACCTCAACACAGGTAATAATTGAGATAAAACTATCCTATTTTGTAAGTTGTGCTAGATTGCAGACAGACGATAGTAAGAAAAGAACAAGGGAATTCCCACAAAATTCAAAATGAAAACCATAGTATCCAAAGTATAACCATAGTATAGCAGTAAAATATATTTTATACGAAGAAGTTTAATGAAACGGCAGACTAGGTTGTATGGACTAAGATCCTTTGCCTTTCCCTGAAGGGGATTAATTATATTTAAAAAAAAATTCCTTAAACGATATGCACGATGTTCAAAGCGTTATCTAATGTCAAAGCGACTGAAATTTTAATGTCACAATATGCACAATGTTCTAAGCGATATATAATGTCCAAGAGATTTGAAGATCTACATGTTTGACTAATATAATACGACCATTTTAGATTTAGATTGTTTGCATACATGAATATGTTATATTAGCTTAGCAGAAATGAAGTTAGGTCGACTGGTAGAGAATGCCATGTAACATTAAGTCCACTCTTGTACATTTTTGTGCATAAAATTTTGAATAAATAATTAAATAAATACATTAAATATTACTAATGTCTTAACAAATACTAATATATCAGTTTCATCTTTAAAAGCATTCAAAGTTGCAATTCTACTAAGGAGCCTAGACTGGCATTTTTCTTCATTCCTTTGACTATCCAGATTTCTAACAGCTGCATACTTAGTTTTTTTTTTAAATTTCTTTATGTAGTTTGGCTGTAGTATATATTGGTATACTTCGACTTGGACATATTATAGTATATAAAAATAAAAAATATAGTCTTTAAAATTGGCAAAGCAATTGTTTTTCGTAAAAATAACAATTCAAATTATCTGAATTCACTTTACCTAAGCATCCTAAATCCTAATGTATTTTTATATAAGGGCTGTTATAATTTATTACTTTCAAATTTTTACTTTTTAAAGCTTAATTTAATATTTTTTGAGTAAGTGAATATATCTTGATAACTAAACTGTACACACCAAAAAAATTAATACTGAGGGGGCAATATTACACCAATTGCATAATTTAACAAACCAGAAAATAATAATGCAAGACAATAATAATGTGGAAGATATCAATTTAATTAAGTTTAATACAAATAAAATACTGCTACAATACTCAAACATTTACATTTTTGGCCAAAGCATTAAAAAATATAATTATAATATTTTAAAATTATGATAAAACCCTTGAAATAAAACAATAAAACAGCGAACCGTGACAAATTATGCAATTCTCAAAACGATGCCCTTTCACTTTGTCATTGTTTTTATATGAAAATGTTTGTTTTGAATATGTCTAAAGGGTTGTTAGGTACCTGCAGCGAAGTGTAAGGGCGTAGACTTTCGACCAGCTGTATCTCTAGCGTTAACTGTTTGTGGTGAAATAAGTTTTTTCACTCGAGCTGCATCACCTATTTTGCAAGCCTCGAACAAATCACGCAAAGGGTCTGTTGGCGCGGGCAAGGAGTCTAAAGCCGACCCGAGCATTGAACGGCGGCTAGACATATTTGTTCAACACATTTAACAAAACGTAAATCTTCATACAGCCATGTTTGATATAAATAAAAATAAATTTACGAAAACACGTAATAAACAGGTAGCAGCTGCTTTCAGATTTTTGACAATTAAATTAAATTGTTGCCAGTTGCCAGACTGTTTTTAGGTTTTTCCATAAAACAGGCTAGGACCATTGATTAACTGCATAGTGCTATACATAATAAGAAATATTGTCTATAGATCATAGATCTCAGATTTAAATGTTTGTCTGTAAATCTTTGGTGCTAGATTATTATTTCGCTACAGAGTGATTATAATTAAAGTAGCAGGATAAAATTGTGATGCAAACCTTTATCCTAGTATCAAAGGTTGCAAATAAGAATGTACATCTAACAGTAATCAAAACATGTTCACTAAAGACAATATTTGCCAATTTTTATTATCAGCCAAACAAATTAATTGTTTTATTCCACTCTTATAATATTTTCCTCCCTTAGACTCGTATTAAACCTTTATATTTGTGCATACAATAACCACATTTTTATGGTTGTCCGTCCGTCTGTCACGACTCATGACCCATTTTAAATATTAAAATTTGATATGAAGTTACATATTATAGTACAAATAAAGGAAATACGATAAATATTTAGTTGCATCATATTAAAATAAAAAAAATATTCAAATTATTTTTTTAAATTAAGAAGTACCTTTACCTTCACTTTACCTTAAAAAAATTGCAGTGCAAACAAAAATATAATAATATTTTTGCCTATAAAACTTAATTGAGAGGCATAGACACAGTCTGTGTAGAGACGTAAGAGCAATGAATAAATAATTATTATTACAATAAATTATTTTATTTCGTACTAACTGCTGTCCTGTCTGCGATTACACACTGTCACAAAATGCGTAAGAAAAGTAAAGATTTACAGCTCTTCCCCCGTAGGTGATAGCGTGATAATGTGTAGCCTATATGTTGACCCGACCTTTTAGTAAAATTTAAGCAAAATTTGAAC
>DVZN01000433.1:0-13298 GCA_018237365.1 Caria ino melicerta
AGTGTTCACAGTGTTAATAAATTCAATCTCTATTAATAAAGTATCTTTCTAGCTAAAATTAAATCTTTTTTTAAAAAAGGCTCCCGACGGAGTCCGTAGAACAGTACGAGCACTCAGAAAATGTTAGAAAATCTCATGTGGTGTTGGAACCTGGACTGCTCGAATGAAAGTCTGAAGCTCCAACCACTAGCCCACCATGGCTCGAAATCCAATTAAACATTCATTATTAAAATCTAGAAATGTCAATCCGAAAATTTCAGCCGCGCACTTTTCGTACCTGACCGTACCGTAACGGCTTAGCGAAACGATAATATTCTTAATATTTTCGTCGTTTTTACCGGAAGCGGGTGTTACGGTCATAAAATATGTTTGATTTGGTTTCAGGCGATGAGGAAGGACAAGAACAACATGGACCACCGCTACATCGAGCTGTTCATGAACTCCTGCAACGGCGGCGGCGGCGGCGGCTTCAAGCCCAACAGGAACTTCAGGAACTACTAACTACCTACTGAACGGTGTCATGTGGGTATTTACATATACTAATATTGTAAAAGTGTTTTTGTGTGTTTGTCCGTCTTTCACGTTAAAACGGAGCAGCGGATTAGTGTGATTTTTTTTGTGAACATAGTTTAAGGCCTGGAGAATGATATAGGCTACCTTTTGTCTCTTTCTATTACCCCAACTCTAAGGGGCGGTAATTTGTAAGGAGCATTTTGAAATTTTAAAAGAAAAACTAACGTTGCCTGGCATTGGATTCGTGCCGGATTGGCGACGGACTTGCCACCCGTCATATCATGGGACCCAACATTGTCGCTAGTCGTAGGTGTATATTAGTATGTACTTCTGCCTACCATTTTGAGGATATATGGGCGTGACGATATTTATTTATTCCTCGATCCGAGTAAGGCGGTGGTACAAAACCGGGCGAGCCGCTGCCAAACTCTACCTACGACCTAGTCAAATTTTTACTCATGCATTATTTCTCTATTTCAGCTTCACGCCATCATTGAAGATGTTTGTGTTTGGACGCATAATCTTATGAATATGTTTAACTCAAATTTAACAAGTATTCTCATTACTTTCGCGTTACATTAAGGAAATTATGTAAATATTTATAGGTGCTTGCATTTTCTACATTTGTGATTGGCTACTGTAATGTTTACACATTTATATAAATAAAAGGCACCACACTAAATTTTTTAATAAAAATTTAATATGTTCTTCCTTCTATGGAAAACTTAAATAAAGTTTCTTAAAGTTAAAACTAAAAGTTTCTCATTTCGTATATATAAGTAAAAACCTAAATCACGTAAGCGTGTGATTTAGTTGACGATAAAGTTCTCAATGTTTTTTCTTAGGTTTAAATAAAATAGGTTTCCATTACGACAATTGTAAAATGATATCACGCTTGAGGTGCGTAAAATATGGCAACATTTAGGAATTAGGCTCCCTTGACACAAATTTTTGTTATAAATTTAACAATTTAATGATCGAAACACTGAATCTAATAAAAAAAATATACTGTGACTGTGATTAGTTGACATAATTAAAATAAGTATATACGATGCCTAGCAGGATCTACAATATCGAAATACTAAAGCTAATGAGATTGTGGACATTTAGTGACTGCAATAACTTAGCAAGCGTTACTTTATATTTACATAATTTTGATTGCCTCTAAGAGGATCTTTTCTAGCCGTTCATTTCCGACCCCGGTGTTTTGTCAGTCTATTTCGCTTTCCATAAGCCCCGACAAGGGGGTCGCAAAGGATCGTGATGTATCTTAAAAAAACATTTTTTAATGGGTTTTTTTTGCAACGTAAGAAATTTATTAAAATTTAAAAATACTACTGAGAATGTCAAGTATATACTTACCTGTATATCATTAACCAATTTCTTCCATCGTGAATTTTGTATTATGATAGAACACAGGTTAAAAATGGCGGCCATTCAGCGGCTCTAAGGCTGCAATTTTTTTACACATTTAAGTCAAAAAATTAAAAACTACTAAATGCTACCAAAAATCCTACTTTCAATAGTACAAGTTGCTTATAGAATGTGTACTTTTACTTAATGTTTAATGTATTGACTAGGGTCTCCTTATCTTTGTCTATGGAATTTTGGATTGTCTATACACTAGGGTGTACAATTTTGTACTAATATGAGTGAATATTTAAGCTTACTCATACTTTATTTAGTAGATGGAATGTAATTATTTTTTTAGTTTTAGTATTAGCTTAGAATTAAATTTAGATATTAGAGGAAAGAGCACAATCTTAAATGTCACCAGTCGCCTATGATTCCACATGATGACGAAATAATTCCAGTTGCTTTCAATTCAAATCAATTCTTATGGGTCTCAATCGTTTTTCATTACTTGGTTAGCTAATGTGGAGTCAGTTGCCTTTAGGATATAATTCGGTTTAAAAAGTATTGGTTGCGCCTAGGTTGACGTACAATTAAAACAATTTTCGTATCTTATTCAATTCAACCAAGTGTTCTAAATCTTTTTTTGTGAAAATCTGCATTCGGCTTTATAAAAGTCACTTTGGAAACAAGTTATATCATTCACTTTAATTTGTGGGTCGACTGGATTGTCGAATGTAAAATTTCGCATCGATTGCATAGCTAAAATAGAAATAAGTACGATCTGTTTTTTGTGCAGTATATAAAATTATCATATTCGCGGGTTTGTCTTATTATATCAAGACTTCAAGGCGAAACAAATCGCTTTTGAGCCTAAGCGTAATAATTCAAACATAGTAAAACGGCAAAAAACTGGATTCAAGGTCATGTCTGTCCTACAAATATTCATGGGTCCTTCTCTGAAGTGTACTTTTAAACAAAAAAGAATATTAAAATCAATCCACAATTGGTGGAGAAATAAATGAAAATGCATAGGTACATACATACATACATATTTTAGCCAATTGTAGTCCACTGCTGGACGTAGGCCTCCCCCAGAGTACAAGTATCCGTTTTCACTATCCGATCACTACCAGCTGCCCTTCTCAAGTCGCGGTCCACCTGGCCGAAGGGCTTCCAACAATATGTTATATAAATATATACAAAAAATAAAAAAATATATTTTTTAAATTCGTTTATAAAGTAAATCTTTTGTACTCTAGTAACAATATATTCCATTTGGTTGTTTTATAAGAAGTGTCAAGGAGATTGTGCTCTGTCTGTGTTCTCTAGGTATACTTAGACCATATCCATCGGCGGCTACCCGAGCGCGAGGGTCCAAACTGACTTGTACATACGGAACATTACACAAACAGGAGCTTGATAACACAGACGCAAGAATTTTGTGGCAGCTTAATATTAAATTGAAAACAACAATTGTCGCCTAATCTGATGAAGTAAACTCTCAAACTTATAATTTCAAAAAATTGTGTTTTGTATGCAATTGATAAAATTTAAACATCTATATTTTTACTACGGTGAATATTGAAATAAATATTTATGAGTGTGTATTAAATTTTTTTTTCGCTGTTGACCGAGTTTCTGTTCTAGAGATGCGACATTTTACTCCTAGTTTCGCATTTTTTGGAAGGAACAAAATATACTTGTACCTAAAAATAGTAGCTGTTTTATGTTGATAGATAGGAATATTGAAATAATACTACTGCTCAAAGGTATCATGGTAAGGCCCCGGGACAAACACCAGGAGTGTATATTATCATCACTGATGAGTAATACAGACATTTTATCAATTAAACTTTTTAATGATGAGAGTAAAGAGAATTTATATTAAACTGCCATAAATCAACTTTACTTTGTC
This sequence comes from Caria ino melicerta, assembly GCA_018237365.1. NCBI lineage: Eukaryota > Metazoa > Arthropoda > Insecta > Lepidoptera > Riodinidae > Caria > Caria ino. The sequence goes on from DVZN01000433.1 coordinate 3,785, forward strand.
TTACCAAAAATACAAAGAAATACAATAATACAAAGTTTAATAATACCTGATATAAATAGAGTCATTCGTTAAAACATACCTAGCCATCGCATTGAGCATCGCAATGTTTAAGACAGTCACGATGACGGTTCTTGTAATTTTAGGTGAAAGTTAAGTTTCAAACCGAAATTACGCCAGCAAAGTTGAGCGACTGAAATTACCTTTTACTGAAATCTGTTGCCACGGCTGCCACGATCATTGGACTGACCTTTAATATGATCATTGCAATGACTTAATAGCATGTCTTAACCAATGACGCTGTTGAAGACATTATTTTATTATAACAATATAGGATAAGTTTTGTTTCGAGAGTTAAGATGTCTGTTTGACTTACGTTGGATTGTAAGTAATTTTTACATTAAAATGTAATAATATACCGAGTGTTGTTTTATTTATATTACATTTACAAAGTAGGTGTTTAATATTTGTCCTCGTCCTAGCATTATCCTTTTTCTATATCAGATGATATCGGGATAGAGGGTTTAATATAGCTACCACTTTTTTGCATAGAGCAACTGCCATTTGACCTAAGCAACCCAGAAGTGAAAAACCAGGCCCAATCCTAAATTAGGTGAATACAACGAATCCGGGTTTCCTACGATATTCTCTACAGTAAGAGCATTCGGAAAGTTTGAACCTGGATTACCGGAATATAAATTCGAAGCACTGACCATTAGACCACCGATATTGAACTCTAAAAAATGTCGTACCAGATTTCATCAGAATCCGTCGAGATTTTCGAGTGAAGCTTCCGTAAAGGATGCCACATGTCAGATATTATAAGAACTAATCTAAGGGATGCCACATGAGAATGACACAAAATATTAAAAATATGCATAAGATCTGTGCAATAAAGATTAAAAAACGTACCGCCACTGCTTTTTTGAGGGTAAACCAACCGGTGCTTGTACGTGTAGTATATATTACTAGTGCGTCTCTACAATGTTAATTATTAGGTACTAGCGAACTGAATCGTTTCATGCGGATAGATGGAATATTTACGACATAAGAGTGGAACGACCGCCCACGTCTTGTTTTCCGGTGGTGAAATAAGGCTGGTTGAATTAGGTCGACTATTCGTTCGCACACTCACCAAAAAAGTTATTGTCGGCTATCCCGTGGAGATAGACATAATTGTATTATCGTGGATTTTTTAAGGTGTACAATATTGTAAGTTATGGCGGCAAGAATAGGTGAGGCGGTGGTAACGATGAAATAGAGCAAAAGTACTTTTTTAAATGCTATAGGTAATTAAAGAACCTATTCCATATCCAAGTCGCATCAAACTTCTTACTATCTCCATTATTTTATCTTCATTACCATATCACTAAAAGTGCCGGTCTGTTTCCTTTCTGTTTTCTTCTGTCTGTGTTTTGTTCTTTCTAACTGTTGGACCGTGTTCGTTTAAAAAATAGACCAACTTCTTATTGCCAGGCAGTTCGTAAAACGCAAGCATAGGCTCAATGGCACTAACACCGTGACATTAACAAGTTGGTAGTTTCGCAACGACTCGTCTGATTGGTATCACGGCCTTACATGTTTCTGCTACTATAACGTCAGTGCTTGCCTTACTTTATTCCAATTTGGAGAGTAAGGTAGCCGACACTTGCTTTTGTACGAGGTTTAAACTCAGGTTAGCAGTGCGCCATTAACATCTGTAGGTGCCTGTATTTCTTGATTCATTCATCAGCCTGTTGCGGTCCACTCCTGGACTCTTCCAGTATATAAGTACTCCTCCAATATTCCTATAGACACTAGTCACCCCGCTGAGCGTTACAGACTGTGTTGTCTCGACACGAGCAGACATTTGGTGGTGCTATTCTACTATGCCGAACACCACACGGCGTGTATTTCTTGCCATCAGGGAATCCGGTTGCTTGTTTTTTTCCAGAAACAGAATTATCGTAGTTACCAAATGCTTAACACCAGTTCTTAGACACGGGCAATACGGTCTGTAACTAATACTTATATCTTCGGTCACAAAACCGCCTATCCAGCGTGGTGACTGGGCAAACCCCTTCTGGGGGTGGCCTACTCGTTGCAGTGGACTGCTATAAATGTTTCATGGATTTGGGAAATTTCAATATCTAGGTATATTTAGGACATTGGAGTCAGTCATTCAAGCTCCTGGACTGCTAAATAGTGCAGCCACAACCAATTTCCAGCCCACCATTTAGCATTCGCTGATGACTAACAAAAATACTAGAAATGTATGTGTCTGCTATTTTTCGTTCACTGTTAGATGTGGTTCATTGTATAGTAGTTCACTTGATAGAAGTATCTTCTAGTTCGATGGATGCAATGATGAAATTTTAAAAAGTATTATTAGAAATATACTATATACCCAACTTTCTAAAATTAAAAGATGTAAAACACACGAAACATGGCAATAGTCCCGTGTCAATGTCCTGTGACAAAGTACGCAAACAAACGTTACACCTTCGCGCCATCTCGACGAGAGGCAGCCGCCAATAAAAACGGGCTCCCAAATAAATCATGGGCAATCATTAGTGGGGTCCTTACGGGGCCGGCTCAACACACAAGCGGGCGAGTTCTATTGTGTACTGTGTATGATCATAGTAGGTAGGTGCTGAAATATGTCTTCAGTGAGCGCTGTTGCAAAAATTATAGTAGGTAATGGTAAAATGTGATTTAGATGACGAATTAGTACGTACTACATTACTCATGATTTTATTTCCAAAATATATTTTTTAAGAAATTGTAATTGAGAGGAAAGAAAAAGAAAATCCAACTATTTCTTTCTAGCGAGTGTGTGATTAGCTTAATTATACGTTTAATTATACGTTGATCAAGTACAAGGGGTACTGCGTGGCTTATGTGTGTTTCTACATAGTATTAAACTATTTCGATTCACACATTTAGATCTTTTAAACTTCGTCATTGATTTTAATGCGGTTTTATTAACAGATAAAGTGATAAGGAAGGTTTATATGCGTAATAGATGCATATTATAGTAGAGGAAATCAAAAACTTTCTTAGATTTGTAACTACATTACACCCGTGTTGGGGTTAGATATAATTACATTACAGGGACGAAAGTAGCAACAATGTCTTAAAAACTTTATATAGGTAAGTTACACGATAGTTTCTATACTTCTTATCGTAGGCACTTGGTGGAATTCTATTGTAGACAATCCCAATTTAAGACCTTAAATTGCTTGCCTTAATTGATTGCTCTGAAGAAGCTTATATAGCGAAATCGGTTGGCTCAAACAATAAAAGAAATTGTGGAAAGGTATAAGTGATTTTTGTAAATTATGTCTAAGTTACACGATGGTTACAAGACAAAACCTGTCATTTCGTGGTAAATTGCATAGGTAATTAAATAGTTTAACATTGTTTATGGTTATTGGTTGAAAGAACTACTTACTCTTTGCTAGGTAAGTACTTAAAATAAGACGGAAAATACCAGTCACCATATGCCATACTGTCATTAGAATGGGATAAATATTGGTTCTTTATTATTATTTATTTAGTCGTTGCTACGATACCAACGGATTGTGGTATAAAGTTAAACGGGAAGATTACCTTATTTTATGTCGCCAGACTGAGGCTCCAGTTAATGTCTACCTTTTTAAAAACTTCTTGGAGAAGCAATGCAAATAATGTAATTTTAAACAAACGTAATCGCGTGTAGCTTGTGTGTGAGACCGGGCACAGGTTTCGGACGGCGGGGCGCCTCGCGCCGGCGGCGGTCGGCGCGGCGCCGCGGCTGTCGCCCGCTCACAAATAGGCGGCGCCTCCTCGCTCGCCGGCTCTTACTCACCGTCTTCTTGTACTTCTTCTCTTACCTTCTTCTCATGCCAAATATCATTAATTTATTGTACCTAATTAATTTCCATTCATTAATTTATTAAATCATCACCTGTTGCAGTCTACTGGTAGATGTAAGCCTCCCAGAGTGTAATTGGTTTTGCTTATTGTCACCACACTGAGCAGGCGGGTTTGTGATCGCAGTGTATATTTGTTACGGCCTGTTTTGTCTGTAAAGGATGTTGCTGCCCACCTCCCTGGCGGGCCCTTTATCACCTTTTATGCTATGATTTAATAAGCCTTTTATGTTACCTTCTGTGTTGGGTGGTGCTGCCGACACCACACAGCTAAGTAGATTAGCAATAGAATAGAAGATACAGTGTAAAAAGACAGTCCTACTATGTGGTAGGCTACTACTGGTAGCTTCTAAAATGTTGAAGCAACATAGGAACCGATTATTTAATCTAAATGATTAAAACTTCTTAAAAGTTTCTTTTCTTACTCCCTCAAGAAGGCTGGGATGTGGCCTATGGTTTCAGGATATGGCGCAAGGGCATTCTAGTTTTGCGGTGGCCGTGAATACAGCCATGTCTATAATATTGCAATATTACATTATACGTAACTATTATAATATTAGATCGGAACAAGCAGACGGATTCCCTGGTGGAAGAAAATAGAAGCCGCCGGCGATCAGCAACTGCGGAGACGTTAAAGAGGAGAGAGGTCGGGAGCTTGACTTAAGGTTATGATAAATGAGTCTCAAGGTAGCACTTAACTTCCGAGAGACGCGAGTGTCAGAGAGCTATACTCATTGTCGCCACCAGCCACTCGTAAAAGGCACGAAACCTTATATTGTGTACCTTATATTGTAAGCTACAACGTGTAGTATGTAGGTATCATACTAATGTACGTAGGTATTGTATATACCTACATTGATTTAAAAAGCCAGAATTTTGTTATATTGCCTCTGTGGTCGAGTGGAGACGATATCCGACTTTGACGCACGAGGTCCCGGGTTTTATTGCCTATTCTAGGATTTTTTCAGTTTATCTTAAAAAATAATGTCTGGAATGGGAATTGTGTCCGATATGTCGACAGACTTGTCACCTGTCACATCATGGGACCTAATATCGTCGGCTAATCGTGGGTGTATACTAATATGTACCTCTGTCTACTCTTTCGAGGATATATGGGCGTGACGATATTTATTTTTATAGCTTTATGTTCAATTTTATTTATTTGTACAGATAAAGTCAAAGAAACATTCTAAACAGTTCGAAGAAAGATTATAATCAAGAGTTTAATGGGTTGTTCACACATTGGACCGATGACCTGACACTCTGATATATGTATCATATCACATAGACGAACTGAAAAGAGTAATTATCGTGATTTGCACGAAGCGATTGATGTTGGATTACAGTGATAAATTAAAAATAAGTGGTCGTTCTGCTACTGCTGCACGGAACCTATAAAATACATGTCTTTTATTCTCTTTCTTGGACTGCTGTTAGACAATTGAGGAAGTAAACATTTTATAGACTGTGACGGGTCACATCATGGGACCTAATATCGTCGGCTAATCGTGGGTTTATACTAGTATGTAGTATATATCTCTGCCTAATCTTTCGAGGATATATGGGCGTGACGATATTTATAGACTGTAAAATAAGCCTTAAGGAAACGGCCAAGTGCGAGTTGACGAGCGCACCGAGGCTTCCGTACTAGTACTTAGAAAAGTGATGCAACTAAAAATAAAAGATTATTGGAATTCATGTACATGTGCTATAAAAATATTGCTTCATGCCAAATTTCAAGATTCTAGGTCGACTGGAAGGCCCTTTGGGTTTTAATTCCCTTGCGAGTTAGAAAGCGGTTTAAATTGCTGTTTCTTTTGATTGCGTTGACATAGAAATTTGACTTTGTTATAGCTTAGGGGTATTATAGAACTGAGTATTTAATATACATTTTAATTTAATACCTCTACGCGTTTATAAGGAAAGGGGTAGTAACATTAAAATTATTAATTATTATATGATGTAATTAAAAATGTACGGTTTCTGAAATTTTTGAATGCTTCGTACCAAATTTCAAGATTCTGAGTTCATGGGAAGTACCCTGTAGATTTTGATTCCTTAATGTGAATTAAATTTAGTTCAGCTAAGACAATGATATTAATATCGTACGTGTATTGGAATTGTCAAACAAAACTCTTAATTTTCCAAGCTGCCAGTTATAATTACTGTTTTTTAAAAGAAAGCAAAGCTAAGCTGCAACAGGTGCCGGAGAGCTTGTAAGTGTTGCACACTTCTGACACGGTTAGCTTTTTATAGTTCAGCTCCTTACAATGTTGGTCACACTAGATACTTCAATAATTGCTTATATACTAGACGGTATATCTATATAGTGTTGGACTGAAATGCTCGGATTGTTCTTTTTTTTTATTACATGAATTTATGTAAGCAGTTCTAAAGTAAGCAAATTATAATTATAATAAGAGTGTTGCTTCAACACTGATAGGTAATTAGATATAAACATTTACCGTCACCCCCATATATCCTCGAAAGGGTAGGCAGAGGTACATACTAGTATACACCCACGATTAGCCGACGATATAAGGTCGTATGATGTGACGGGTGGCAAGTCCGACGCTAATCGGGCACAAATCCAATCCCAGGCATCGTTATGTTTCCATAAAATCTGAAAAAACTTGTAGCGAACAAGTTGCCCGTCCGGGGACTCGATCCCGGGATCTCTCGCGTCAAAGTCCGACACCGACATCACTCGACCTCAGAGGCGATATAAACATTTACCAATAAATAATTTCATTGAATTCAAGGATTTTTGTGAGTACTTTAAGTACATCACCTCCTACGCCATTCCTCACCTATCTCTTTAGATCATTATAAATGCTGGAAGTTTATCTCCATTATTAGGGAAATATCAACAGCGACAGACGACATACAGTCCATCAAATGGGCCCGGGACGAGTCCGAAAGAAGCATAATTGAATTCATAGGGAGCATATCGATGCGCGTTATGAGTAGGGCTACCATATTACGAGGCTTGTCCCAAATTTACTGAATATGACTGTAGTTAAATTGCATCTCATTTAAGAAATCTATTTACTTACATTTTAAATGACATTTTTAATATATTTTAAGGATATTTTAGAAGAAAGTTGCAATAAACATATTCAATATTAATATCATATTCAATATAAAGTGGTTAATATCAACACAACCGTCCAAAAGCAAACATTAATTTATACGTTTTGATTTAAGTTGACTAGACTTCAGGATTTATCTGTGGATGTTAGGTATTTTGCAAGTAGCTATGCGACTTCTTGTTTTAGTTTATCGAGTATTGACTGTTGTACGCAACCTTAGATAGGTGAATTTTTGTGATTAATGCAAAGGTTGGTATTTCTAAATACAGATAGTACTTATTAATGTTTAGACTCAACCTATAATGCTACACATTCCTGTCGGGCGGCTTGTCAGAGGCATGCATGGGAGTGTCATTACTGACTATAGCATTGATGATAAGGTGCAGTGCTAGCCGAGTGGTAGCTTTGCCTTACCACGTCGACAAGTAGCGAGGCTCGGGTTCAGGCGTTCGTGTGATAAACGTAGACATTCGCATTTCTGGATCTGAGTGTTTACTACATTTATTCTGGTATTTATATATTATGTATTCCTATATGACTATATCCCTGTTGACTAAAACCCATAACACAAGCAAATAATTTGCTTACATTGTGATTTGTCCAGGGGTATTTAAAAAGTAATATTCATCCCGGCATCAGGGAATCCATCTCAACGTATGCCTTCCAATATTATAAAATATGGGCAAAAGTTCACGACGATTCGTTTATTTTTCTTAGTGTTATTTATTTATTTTCATCTTACAAAAAAAATCAATTTAACAGTTATATTTTTCAAGAAAGTCCACGCATAAATTAATATAGAGTTAATTAATATTGATAAGCTTTTTTTTGTTTTGAGTACCTATACTTCCGAAGTGGTCGCATACAATTTGTAATGGGTATTATGTGATTGCGTTTAATGTTATTATATCTGGTGACCCTAGCCCCGAGGGGACTAGTTCGGGGGCATCCCTCCGCCGTCGACGCCGCCCGCCCGACTGCCGCCGCGCGCGCCGCCCGCCTTACGCACGCTATTGATACACAAGTACTACACTACTTGTTTGTTGCGTCGTATTTAGTATTTAATAATTATTGTGAGAATAAATTACATGCATAAAATAAATATCACAATAGAAAATATTTGCGTCCTACTTAAAATAAAAGATACATTTTCTGTAGCCTAAAATATAGTTACATTGAAAAAAAAATATATTTCTGCTCAAAATTGCTCTGCTCAAACTGCAAAAACATTGCAGTAAAAGTAAGAGTATAATTTAAGATTAACAGTAGAAATAAATAATGAACTATTAATCCACAGTTTAGCAATGAAAGTATGAAATTTTGTAACTTTTCCACCACTTTTTAATAAAATATGTCATCAGATAGAAACAAACTTAAAATTATTAGATTCCTATTCATCCAAAAATAGATTGTTATTTTTTATTGTTATTAAAGGTTAATTAATAGTTATTCAATTTCATTTCAAATGACGCTCCGTATTTCCCTAGGCGGCCGCCCGAAAGTCGCGTCACATGTCGCGGATGCCGTCCGTCTGTCGCCACGTGTTGTGCTGCGCTTATTATCATTTTATATATTATTATGAAGAGGACAGATTTGTTTGTTTATAAATGTTAAGCTCTAAAAAGATTTGACACTTTCTTCACCCTCGCAAAATTGCCTCATTCTGAGAAGCCTGTGGGTATATTTCGTAATAGTAAAGTTATGGGGTTAAAGCCTCTCTTATTGTATTAGTCCTAAGCATCAATTTTGAAACGAGCGACTGTGAGGATTCTGCCGGTTCTTCCTCTCAGATATTGCCTAACGAACCGGTGGTAGTCATTTCGACGATCTATTAACACTTTCAATAAGTTTGCATGGATAAATAAACGATTTTTGATTTCTTGAGATGTTTAAAATTGTATAATAAACAATTATTATCTCATGTATTTCCTGCTCTACTGCTGGACAACAAAAAATGGTGAAAACAGACTCTGTTCCGTTCCACTGTAATACAGGCTTCGCCCAATACAAGTGGGCTGAAACTCCATCCCTGTAGGTTATCTGTAAACTCTGCGTTGGTCCAGGCTCGCTAGAAGCACTAACCAATTGCGTAGCAGCACGTAAAGATCAACCATATAAGTTTATTTTTGTCACTAATCGCCTGTGTGGTCAAGTTGTGTTGGTCTCCGACTTTGACACGAGAGATCCCGGGTTCAATGCCCGGGTCGGGCAACTTGCTGTCTATGAGTTTTTGTCAGGTTTTCTGAAAAACATAACTTTGCTTAGGATGGGATTTGTGCCCGATTGGCGACGGACCGTCACATCATGGGACTTAATATCATCGGCTAATCGTGGGTGCATACTTAGTATATACCTACCATTTCGATATTTGTTACTAATACCATTAAATATCAAACGTTATTAGGTGGTAGAGACCTACCACCCTAGATATTTCTTGTCTCGGTAGAGCGAAGAATTCAATAGACGGGCATGCTCGTGGGCAGGTCTGCAGACATGCCCGTCGGACCTCACTACTATTAGGTCTTTGTAATC
>DVZN01000434.1:0-13297 GCA_018237365.1 Caria ino melicerta
GATTAGTCTTCATCTGAAATAGGATAATAACTATTTAAATATAATATTTATCATTAAAGAAATATCATTAAAACTATAGGGTAGTTTATATCTCAAATATTGACGCAATGTTGGCGGAATGAAGTTCGCCGGGGCAGCTAGTATAGAATAAAATTTAACTAAAAATCCTCATCCATCAAACTCTTTCAGTGAGGAAAATACACAAGCACACAGATAAGATTTTAAAACCTTGTACTTTATTGTAAAAGAGAATTTAAAAATTATCGTACGTCACAACGCCGATTATCGACGAGGTTCGGGTTCAATTCCCGACAGGGACTAGCATCAAAATTGTACTGACTTTTGAAATATATTGCTTAACATTTTATTATGTAATCACAATTAAGTGAATGTAATTTTAATTTTTTCAATATGTTATTAATAAGCAAAAGTTATGAGTGTATAATGATAGTATGTAATAATTAATAATTATTTTTATATAATTTACTGTCGTAAATAATGGACATATATCAAGAGTGTGTACATATATACCTAAGAAGTAAAGAATATTTTGATTTCATTTGAAATTTATAGACTAACATTGAAACTAACAATGGTTCAAAAAGTGGTCAAAATTTTTAAAGTTTTTTTGTAAATTATTTACCTTAATATCAACGCCAATGTTTTATTATGTATCGGCAGAGTAGCATTAAAAGCTCGATTTGATGAAGTCACGTCACCAGCAGTTGCAGCCAGTCTTTCAAAAAAAGGATCTGCAATTAAATAAAATCTACTAAGATACAGTACATAATGGTTGTAATTCTGCTGCGCGTTCCCTAAACTAATTTTAAGCTATCTGGAATTTATACTTTCCATTATCGTCAGCACTTGGTGGAATTCCTTTGACAAATAAATTTGTTTAATTCTATCGTTCAGTGTATGGTTGGTGGTTACTGACAGTATTATTATTATTTTGAATGCCAAGTGCATAATTAAATTCTTGGAGGGAGTAGGCCTTGCGGAATACATGTAACCTTAGAACAAGAGGTGTGATCACAATAGATCTTTACAAGTTGCAGTGATGCTCGGATTTATCTAGACCGAACTCTTCAATATATATAATAATAATACTGACAGTAACTACAATGTCATTAAGTACCAAAAGTTCACTGAATGATAGAATTAAACAAATTTATTTGTCTTCAGTTGTAAAGCCATGATGATGCTGTTAAAAGTGAAACCGGTTGGCTAATGTGTAATAAGGAATACAGTGGAATAATACAAGTGTAGTTTGTGAAAAAAGTGAATATTGCTATGTGCCTTTAACCATATAACAATAAGAGTCGGGACATATTTAGTGCTGTGAAATTAGTAAGCATGTACAAACTTGCTAACTTTTAAACGTTGTATCCTGAGGTGTAGACTAAATGTTCATACAAATTTTAAAGCATTCTAACTTGGCAGCACTAAACTTTTCTCGTCTCTTTCTTTTTCAGTAAGTTGAAGGTAGATGGTGATAACTTAAAAATAGTTTAGTGGGTGTACAGCAGAATCATCACCAATATCATTGAATCAAGGTATTGCACATTCTTAAATTTTCTTTTCAGATTAATCTGAGTAAGGATGACATTGCCCGGGATTGGAATGTGCTCGAAGTGGCAATAGGCTTTCCACCTATCAAATCATGGGCCCTAGTGCCTTGCTTAATCGTAGGTGTTCTAGTATATCTACTGGACTTACAAGTCGTGGAGATACTAGCACACCTCAGCCTACCCCTTTGGGGATAATAGCCGTGAAGGTACTTAAATTTTCTATGGGATCAATCAAGAAACACCCTTACTCATATAAGTTAGCCAGTAAACTTACTTATGCACAATACCTAACACCACAGCCTCAGGTTGCCAACCCACCAATGCCCTCTTTGGTGTCTATAGGCTATATGGATTTCTAATCAAAACAAAAAGCATCTGTTTGTAAGCCTTCAAAATTATAAAAATAAATATAAACAATTTAAGAATATATTAAATGATCGTATTAAGGATATTTTAAATAATCAAAACTGTTTACCAATATAATCATTTGTGTCAAAATCTCCATTGAACACATCTGGGTTTGCTGCAACAGCACCTTTAGACCTCTTTTTCTTCTTTTTAGGGGCAGTACTTTCAGTATCCACTGCACCTTCATCTTGTAAGCCATTCTCATCATCTTTCTTCCCCCTTTTTGACTGTAAATGGTAAATGGTTACATATGCATTTGTGTTGTGTTGGCACAATAGCCAGTTAAACATTGATAACGCCCAACTTGTAAGGCTTGGCATTAGATCTGCCAACCACAAAAAAAAACATTTAAATAAATATCTTCACGCTCATATATCCTCAAAAGGGTTATATATCTTCCATACATTCTAGTATGCATACACAATTAGTAACTATATTAAAGCTGATAATGTGACAGGTTGCAGAAAGGAATATTTATTAGTTGAACATCTTTTCTAAAATTTAGTTTTCTCGTAAAACATACCTGTGCAGCTTTGCTTAAACCACCGGCCATTTTAAGTACATCATAATGAACTGCGTCCACTCTAAATGAGTAAATCCTGGCAGAAGCATCTACAACTGTAGACGCTGTTTGTAAATTCTCCATTCGTGCATCATGACGTTTTAACATAGAAGTCATGAAGTCAATTAATTGTAAATTCCATGCATTGTCTTTGTTGATTTTCTGCAAAAAAAAAATAATTAAAAATATAAAAAATTAACAATATTTTTAAATTAACCAGTTTCATATTTGAAGTTAAAGAAACATTTGTCTATTTCACATATTTGTAAATAATCTAAAATTAAACGATTGGTAGTTATGGGAATCAACTAGAGAGTACCACGTTGACAAAATAGTGAGGCTTGGGTTTGATTCCCGGTGGGGGCAGGCATTTGTGTGATGCACATAGACATTATATTACTGCATCTGGGTGTTTATTTAATTTATTCAGTATTATGTATTTCCATGTATAATATTGTTGCATAACACCCATAACACAAGCAAATAATTTCCTTACTCTGGGGTTAGATCAATATGTGTGGTTTATCCAGAGATATTTATTTATCATTAAAGACAGTAATTTCATACCAAAAAATGCAAATTAAAGGTAAAACTTTTGTTATGGGAAACATGGAATGTCATGAAGAAGGCTTATATTTGTATAGGGTCTATATCAGAAAAACAAAACTAATAACAATCATTAAAAAAAATATTAACCAACTACCAATACCTGTAGTTTTTATTCCAACCAACTACCAATAGTTTTTATTCACCCACCTTTACTTTAAATGGAATCATGCTTTGTTAATATGTGACAATGACTAAATAACTTACATTTTCAGCATAAAGTTTAAGACAGCCTTGAAAGTGTTCTTTCTGAGGCGAAGATGACATGGTATCTCTCCCTTTACGAGGAGAAGCCTGTGGTGTGGAAGTAGCCAAACGTCGCTCAGAAGCCACAAGTGAGGATCTTTCAGCATCATCATCATTACGTTCCTAAAACATATTTATTCCATTTTATTAATGGGTATCGGCAAATTAGATTAGCAGGACGGAGCAAAAACAAAGAGGAGCTGGCCTATGCAATTATGCACTGTGATTATCAACTAGGTCCTGAGGTCTTCATTGTGGGCGGGGCTTAAGTTAGTATGCTATCAGCGTTCGTCAGGTGCACATCTAACGAGAATCACATTCTAAGTTTATTTTTTTGCGTTTTAAACAAGAAAAGGATGAAATGTTGTGTTTTATTATGTCAAAGTTACTCAGACAGATGTTTTGATAATATAGATGGCATCACATTTCATTTGTAAGTAATTTTATATGTAATTAAATATGAATGTTCTAGAACATTCTCAGCTTTTAGCGTTAAATCATACTACTTGACACTAGATCGCGACACTATTGTGGCACAGGGCCATAATAAGAATTAAATAATTTTACCAAGACACCAAATATTTTTTTTCGTTCGTTTTAGATTTCCATCCGATGATAATTTAAAACAGCAATGGATTTCCAAACTTAATAGATCGGATTGGACACCAACAAAAGTTTTGTTCTTGCTATTTCAATGATGCAGACTTCATTGTGACAAAAAAAAAGGCCTTAAAAAGTGAAAGAAGGGCATTTCACCTAGTTTAAAACTAGATTTATCAGTTTGTTTGGATGTTATTTGCGTAACCGAATTTTAATTATTTTTGAAAAATAACTGGTTAATCATATATTTTTTAATTTACATCATAAAAGAAATTGCATACCTTTAGAAGACATTTCCATTTTAAATAAATCTTCTGTGCAAAAAATTAATATCCCATCAGAAAGTTATCAGGTATGAACAATAATATGAGTTTCAAATCTTCGGATAGCATGTATGTCGAGCCTATGCCTGACGATATGTTGTTTGAATTTGATGAACAATTAAATGCAACTATAGGTGACTGTTTGCGCCGTCAAATAGTAGCACATACTTCTGGGTATGTGATCAAATATTTACATTCCAAGTTCAAATGTGAGAACTGTTTCAAAGAATTATATGCCAATAACTGTGACAATAGTGACCTTGATTTGGTAAAAACTAAAAATATGTGTGGTCTTACTTTCCCATCTCGAGATGTCATTAAAATATGTACACAGACCGAATGCAGTATTTGTTGTGTGAAATCACAATCTTTGAATACTCCTAACTTCCGGAAACATAAAATTGTATTGAATACATTAAGATCCCTTAAAAAATCAGCAAACCATATGCTTGACGAATCACCTACAGTAAATCATATTGTACTTATGATGAAATTGATTGCAGAAAAATATATTGATATTCGTTTTAAGCATTTGCAACAATATTAAACGATAGGGCAATCAACCGACAACAACTAACCAAAACTTTTTTTAGTTTTTTTTACGAGTTACGATTTTTTTGAATAAAATTATGTTTGTTATAACATTTTGTCAATTATTATATATTTTAAAATTAAGTTAAATAGGTAAAAATGTTAACCCTTATTTTATTTATTTGCCTATTGCATTTTTTTAAAGCTTAAAGTTCTGAATACGTCCCATCACATTCCAGGACTTTTGACATCTAGTGTAAGATAGCTGAACTACGTAATAACATCAATATCTACCTAAGCTAGTGGTAGCTATTAGAGCATAGATAGAATATTAAGAAGTGGGCCGATTTAGAAACCCCTTCATCCCGCAAACTGTCACGAGTCTTTTATATGGATTTTTTTTTACCACACCTCCCCTTTGTTTTTGCTCCGTGATTAGCACCACCCCATATCTGCCCAAGGGGATTAAGGGTCCAGGAGTCTCCTGCTGGAGACAAATGCAATCCATAATAATCCTACAATGTAGTCACTAAGCCATTTGTCAAAGCGATTTTGGGCAAAACCCACATACTGAGGGAGGTCTACATCTAGCAGTGGCAGTCCACTTCAGTATTTCAGTCTATTACAGTCAAGATGTATAGTATGTACAATACAATGTACAGGAACTATTATTGTACATATCAATTTCAGAGTTATAATCTTGTAACTAATTACTACCACCAGAAACAATTAAAATCGGATAAATTTGTTATTAATAACCCTAGAATATAAATATGAATGCACAGTATATAAGCTGCTAGTCCATTTTTAAAAATAATAAATCAATAATTATTTACCACGAGGATAACGTATGTACTTTGTGGAGTCGTGACACTCAGCACTCCATACTCTCTGCCTACACTGTAAGGGATTTTGCATGAAGAGACGTATGTATGTGGATAATTAATTATTGCTAATATTATTACTATCCGTGGATAATCATTGGTAATAATGTGGCTATATGACAAGTTTTGGAGTGATTATTATTATGAGGCGATAGTAATACCGATACATGTTTAAAAGATGTACCATTTTAATATCACAAGAAATCAATAATAATATTAAATAAATAATAAATAAATATTCCTGGACAAATCACACATATTGATCTAAACCCAAAGTAAGCAAATTATTTGCTTGTGTTATGGGTGTAGTCAACGATATATACATAGAAATACATGTATAAATATTAGAATAAAGTTAATAAACACCCAGACCCAGAAATGCGAACGCCTATGTTCATCACACATACGCCCGCCCCCGTCGGGAATCGAACCCGAGCCTCGCTACTCGTCGACGCGATAACGCAACTACGCTATCACTCGGCCAGCGAGACGGTCATATATATTAAATCCCAGTAAATGCTTGACTGAAGGCTTTGAATAAATTTACTATCATTTAAGTAGAATAGCCTATGTTATTGCAGAGTATTGGATCACTGTTATAAATTTGGGATTACACTCAAAGAAATAAAAGAATTGTTTTTGTTGTATACAAAATTTTGTATGCAAAACGGGATTACTTCATCTACTTGCTTTCATCGCCGTCTTATTTCTAATGACATTCTGTGAAACATACCAACACTTATCTAACAGTTCTATTAAAATCTAAACAAACCCTGGAGCTAAGTTTTGTGACATTTAATATAACTTAATTATTATGTACCTCGTCTCTGATATTTGAAACTCGCCTTTGAGGTATAAGACTACGTCTTCTCAAAGAGCTGTTAGCGCTCCCGCCACTACTCAGCCTCGACACTGCTGGAGTCGATGTAATTGCACTTTCCACCATAGTTGCACATTAAATTAATTTAAACAATAATAAATAGAACTGCAAGAAAGAGTAAGTAATAACGTTTACTATATGTGTTTAGTAAAACGTTGTTTACAAAATCAAAATTTTAATTTCTAACGGCCGCGCAACAATATGCAAAATGCAAACATTTGTCATCATAGACTATTGACCAGTGTAAGTGACATTTGACAATGTCACAATTTGACAGATAAGAAATATTCTAACCCCTCAGATCTTCCCTAAATCTTAGTTTAATGACACACAACTCACCTAATGTAAAGTGATGTTTTGGTCTAAGATGCAGACATGCTAAACTGTGAACAGCCTATTACACCTATGACCTGGGACTCAAAATAGATCAATCTGTCTCGTATGTCCAGACATATCGAGAACTGGAACATCACTCACTCACACTGACTCACTGGTTATCTGAGCATCACTGAGTCGTTCTGATGAACCCAGAACATGAATCCTGCTTGTTTTAGCTCCATTTAAGATTTGAGCATATTTGGTACAATCTATATAACTGGCTTCAGACTATTGACTTCAATCTGTCTTTGAAGGGAGTAATGTTCAAGCAAATCCTAAATTGCAATTTGCGATACTTAATACAATCACTTAGTTCATTAGCATAGCATAGCATTGCAACACTTTTAAAGCATCATTTTTTTTATTATCGTGTAGGTTAAATTTTTTTAAGTTTTGTTTTGTGCACCGTCTATCTATTTCTTGTTATTTTCTTTTATCTCTATGTTAGGTTAGCTGTAAGATATCTCTTATTAGAGATAAACTCACCTTTTGTACCGCTTTTTCATATAATATTTAACTGTATATTTGAGCTTGACTAGCTTGACTAGCTGGGAATGTTTTCTCTTTTCTATTTGTATGTCACCCATCACCAAAGACATTACGTAATTATATAAACTTTTTTGTCATCACATCTCCCACAGATGACCAGGGATGACCAAGCCATATAACCCCGAAACTCGTCGAAAATCCTTGGAGCCATTTAAAGGTATTAGGTATGGTATATTAGATTAAACAAATACCTACACTAGACGTCAGTAATAGTTATTGATATTGACATATTCTGTTGAAAAACCCGTGTAAAGAGTTATTTATATTGATTATTGATGTAAAAACAAAATAAAGAAGATAACTATAACAATACTGATACATAAAATTTACAGTATTTTGTCCTATCATCCTTTAAGGTCCTTTTTGATTTTTAATCTAATATGGTTTGTAGAGTTAACCCGTCTATTTAAATTTTAAAGTAAATGTTGCCTACCCCGTAAGGGATTTGGCGTGAAGGTATGTATGTAATTAAAATCTTTTTAAACACAGAATCCAGATAATTATCAGTTTAAAATCAGTCTATGTTGATTATTTACAATTACATACAATAAAAAAAGTACCTTCACGCCTATTATCTCCGAAGACGTAGGCAGAGGTGTGCTAGTATCTCCACGTCTTGTACACCCGCAGAACACCCAAGCCAAAGTACTAGGGCCCATGATGTGATAGGTGGCAAGCCTATCGCCACTTCAGGCACATTCTAATCCCGGACAATGTCATGCTTACTCAGAATAATCTGAAAAAGATTTTTAAGAAAAGTTGCCCGACCTGGAAATTGAACCCGGGACCTAAGCGGCTAGCGGTCTTAGAAGGTGACAGTCGTACCGTTACACCACATACAATAAATAGGCACTATAGTGTATAGTGAACTTAATGATATTTTTTATCTGTATTCTCAGCTGTTTGTAAACGCCCGCTTGTTGCCAACTTCCCGTCAGTCATTTTATTCGGTGGCTGATGGTTATTCGGTCGACGAAATCGTTAAAAATCTCCATCATCAGCAGTTGATATCTAAAGTGACATAATGAGTTCTGGTATGCCTGAATTGGGCTCCAAAATTAGTCTAATATCCAAAGCTGATATTCGATATGAAGGAAGGCTCTTTACGGTAGATCCTAAGGAATGTACCATCGCTTTGGCTAGCGGTAAGTTGACAAATGGATGCTGTTATTTTATTGTATATTACTTTGATAAAAGAAATCTAACCTTTATAACAAACCATTAATCCTTTACGCTTTTCCCTATTAATTGCTTTTGTGACTCAAGATAATATTTTACCTCTTATTTATTCCAAAACGTCCATCTTAATTTTTGTCAACTTTTACCGCTATTTAACTAAATGTTTTTTTTTGTATAACAATTACAAGAATTATTTAAATTCAATTGATAATTTCCCTTAAACCACATTTTTTTTGGTCTACCCTCAATTTAGAATATCTACCTCAAGTAAAATCGGCAATTCATATTGATGACGTTGTTAACGATATTTGTTCGTAAATAGCGGCTTTTGTTGGCGTTCTCGAAGTAAAATGAACCCTATATTTCATTAAGAACTTTACTATGCACGAATTAGAGTGTTACTTGTGAACTTAGTTCTTTTGTCCTTATACCTACTGAATTTAATATTTAACAAATGTTAAATTAGCAGCATATTTATACACTAATTCACTATTAAAACTTAACATTTAAACTCAGTATGGTAATTTATTATAATTTTGTAGGTACTGGATGAAATTTGACCAAAATACCATAAAATGTGGTATAAACAACTATGGTTATCCTATTTCTAGATTTATGATGTGGCAGGGATATTTGCAAAAGAAACAACTGACAAATTTTTTTATTCTACTTGTATGACAGGTTTTATAAAGTACCTAGGTACAGACATACATTTGAAAAAGCTACTATTGTTTTTTCTGCTTTACAATAAAAAAGAAGTATAAAAAACCTTATTATTATTATAATTACAGGGCAATGACCCTAAGTGGATAATTGAACATTTCAAAACAACATTGTTTTCATTTTACAACTCATTGGATTATTGTCAATATGCCTAACCTGAT
Source organism: Caria ino melicerta (assembly GCA_018237365.1). Lineage (NCBI taxonomy): Eukaryota > Metazoa > Arthropoda > Insecta > Lepidoptera > Riodinidae > Caria > Caria ino. The sequence goes on from DVZN01000434.1 coordinate 9,602, forward strand.
CGGGGGACAGAGCGGGGACACTATTAATATTATTATGAAAGTGTGTGAATAGTAAAAGTATCCTATATGTTGCGTGGCACAATCTATAATTATACCAAATTTTTTTAAAAATCGTTCAGTAGTTTTTGCATGATTGAAGGACAAATTAACAGACAGACAAAATCTCTAAAAATGCTAAAAATGTGTTCTGCTGTCCATTTTTACTCACTTACACCAATTGTTTTTTAAATATCTTTAATGTACATAATTTAGTTTTCTACAGTCTTGTATATAGGTATATATACTCATAAATAGTCCACAAATTATATATAAAATAATAGCAACCCACCCTGACTTCTCACATGTGTAAGACTGATACTAAAAATACTACTGAATGACTCACAGACATCACAGAAATCTCTAAAATTATCAGTATTTCTCTATTATTTTTTACATATATACATATAAACCTTCCTCTTGAATTACTATTTTAAAAAAACAAAATCTTAAATTTTAATTTAAAGATCTTAGCACATATAGGGACAGACAGAGACGAAGTGACTATTTTTATATATAGTATATAGTGATTAAAACTTTTTTTCAATCATATATATTGTTTTTTTTAAATATATATTGTTCTTACAGAACATTCTAGTTAAATGACAGATTAGTATGTGAATTAACTAAAACAAAACTATTTTTAGTAACTGATACTGTTTAAATATCTTGGCAAAAGATAAATCTAGTTGGATAAATTTAGATTAGTGTCAAGAATTTTATATGACAATCTGAATACACTGATTGTATAAACTTCTTATACACTTAGTGTATCAGGATTATTACATTCTTTTCCTTGTTTTCTAGTGAAGTGTAAACTTGGTGTCTCAATTCAAAACTACTACAATTACCTTTTATTTTTATTATCAGTTTTAATTATAAAACTGATCAACTTAAAGCATAAACATAAAGTCATCCAATAAGTGATAAGACAGATAGATGACTTATAAAAACTCAAAAACTTAAAAGAATAATGATTTGTGTCATATTTAGTACATATATGTTACAAATTAGATTTCCGTATGTTGCTGGTGTGGATGTTTGATATAACTATTTCTCAAAAGTATTAATCATGGTTAAATTATTTCCACCATAATAAATAATTTAATTTATAATATACTAAAATAATATGTAAATCTATACTTGTGCCTGACTGGCGATAGACTTGCCACCCATCACATCATTGGAACTAATATTGTCAGCTGATTATATATCTATTTTTTTATCTATACTTACATACAATAATATCCCAGACTTATGCAATAGGTGGGACTAGGAAATGAACGCGTAAGTCAAGGTATGATTTCGCATATATAGTAAGCATCCTTATTCAGTACATATAAATAAAATGATATTTTTTTAAATTTTGCACAACTATTTCAAAAATACAAGATAATGTGGTGGCAGTAAGTCTATAAATGAAAATTAAGGATTATTTAACAATCACACAAAAGATTATCGACAATATTTATAAATTGCGTACTCCAGGATCGCGTAAGTTGGGGTAGTGTAAGTCTAGGTATTACTGTATATTAAAATGGATTAAAATTTCGAATGGAAATTGTTTTTGTGCAACAGCATCAGCAAGTACAATCCTATATCATTTGGTTTGCATAGTAGTGATGTGTAGATGTTAGGATGATACTGTCTCTTAGTAGTGTATCAAACTGGTATAATACTGTAAGCCAGAAGCATTCGAAAACTCTCGATGCTGGATTTTGTGAAAGATTTACATCAAATGCACTCAAAATGCATCGAAAAGATCTTAGGATTTTAGTCTGAGCATTGACAGGTCACTGCAGGCTAATCAAACATTTATACAGAATGAGCTTAGCAGAGTCACCTGACTCTAGATCTTGTCTTGAGTCAAAGGAAACAGCACAGCACATACTCTGTGACTGCCTTACGCTTACACAAGTAAGAAATAAATATCTGGGAGAACACATAGTGCATCATTCAGTTCTTGGAGGGTATAGGCCTTGCGGAACAAATGTAAGCTTAGGATAAGAGGTGTGATCACAATAGATCTTTACACGTTGCAATGATCCTCTGTTATATTTAGACCAAACTCTTCCATATATAATAATAATAAAAATACTATCTCTTGGGCTGTGAGCCAAATTTTAATGAACCTGCTTATTAATAGTGTACTTTTTTGTTTTTACAGTGCGATCATTTGGTACTGAGGATCGAGAAACACAGTATCCTGTGGCACCTCAAAATCAAGTTTATGACTACATTCTCTTCAGAGGGTCTGATATCAAAGACATAAGAGTCCTCAACAATGTGCCTGCACTGCCCAATGACCCAGCCATCGTGCAGATGTCTGTGCCACCGTCGCTCGGAGGTGGCAACGGACAGGGCCAGTATACTGGCCAGTACAACCATCCAGTGGTGGGACAGACGCAATATCCACAGTACTACCCCATGTCAGGCTTCCCTGGTGTGCACGATCAGCTCAACAAGACCAGTGAGTTATCGCCACAAACATCGGTGGACCTCCCACCTCAGCCCCAGCCTGTGAATGCTCCTATTGGATCTGGAGTGGTACACCACAGCAACCAAGTGAAAGACCAAGGTTTTTAATAATAAATTACGGCTTAGCTTTCATAAATGCTACCTTGCGATTTTTCATCTGCTTCATTTGACTAATCATGGGGATTGCTCCATTAAAACCTTTTATGGGACTGAACATTATATTTTCTAAATGTAATGCCAATTAAAAGTAATTTAATATATTTTTAATAAAAAAAACTCTTTTATTAATAGTTTATTTTATTTGATAGGTATTGAAGTATTTTATTTTGTATTTTTTTTTATATATTTGTGTTTTTTTTTTCTATCCTGTTGCTACATAGTATATGATTATTGTGAAAAACAGATTCTTTTCTTTTAAATGTATTTTTCGGTATATTTTTCGGTATATAATCGGTTTATTATTTTTATCTAATGCTCAGTCCTGTATGTATTTAATATATGATCCAATTATACAAATGGGTTGTATATTTATATCTTCTCTAACAATATTACTTTATGAATACCTCCTATTTATCTTAACGGTTATATATAACATCAGTAAGTAGAAATTTCCCTATTTGGAATTGATATTTGTTTAATGGCATCAAGGCTACAAAAATATATGGTTTTTATATCATTTTGTATTTATTGCATGTATTAAAAAAAATAAAACTAAATTATAGTGTTTCCAAATGCCATTAAATGGAAGTTGTATTATAACTATGTAGAAAAATCTTTAGTTATGTTGGTTAAAGACTTTTTATTTAATAAAAGTAACTATAGGTAAATTAGTTGCTTATTAGTAGTTGTAAAATTAGTAGTTAAAAAATACAGATATTTCATATTAAACAGCCTTAGTTTTTTTAGATGAACCATCATGATGTTTTTAATGTTAAGCCTTACACTATATTATAAAAATAAAAAATATTCACTATATTTTAATAATTATAGAATTAGTCATTACTTTCCACTGATCTTCAAAAAACATAAGTTTGCATATAATATAAAACATTATAACAATATATTTTGACTTTTTTGTGTATATGAGGGTGGGGTCAAGTCTCCGAAATTGGCGTGTATGTATGAAGAGAGTAATGAATGTGGAGTAAGCTAGGCAAGTATGTAGGAGTCGTGACACTTGGC
>DVZN01000435.1:0-13290 GCA_018237365.1 Caria ino melicerta
ATGATTGTGTTGCAGAGAAATTCAATAAACTGTTCAATATTGAATATTCTTTGTATATACTGCTGACGAGTGACGTCCACAGACTAATTAGAGTACTACGTACAGACTGCCATCTGGGGAATAAATTATTTGGCTTCTATAGGACGACGTTGATACATGACAGTACGTAATTTTTTTGTTTGGTAGATAGTAATGCGGCAATGGGTTTGACTTTATAATGCCTTATTATTTATAATTGAGAAAGCTACATAGCCATTAGTCTTAGCATGTCCAATTAGAACAGATTAAAAAAATATGGTGATTACCCATATTTCTTCGTAATTTTCTTTATATGATAAAATTAATAAAACAAGGAAATATTTATTCAAACGTTTATTACGTAGCTTTTTTTTAAATTTTTCAAATGCTTTGTTTTGCATAGGTGGTAAAGTGCGATTTTCGAGGCGGTAAACATCCGTGCCCTTTAAAATTTTATTGATTATACTGCACCAATTAATTATCGAGAACCTTATTGTGATTATAAGGAAATGGTCAATAACGTTATTTTTATGTTCGGTACAGTTAATGAAATCAAATGAATACTTGGACATTATAGTACTTTTGACAGATGACAAAAGATTATTATTACTAGCATTATTTTCCAAGTATTCATTTGTTTCATTAATGATTGTACCGAAACATCGGATTACCCCTTCGGATGGGTAGTTTAATCGGTTTTTGCCAGCAGTGTATTCTCTTTGAACTATCCAGTCATGGACACTGCTGGCATCAACACTAAGGAGACTATCTCTACAATATTTACATGAATTTATTTTTAATATTTTCAATATTTTAAATACCACCCATCCTGCAGTATAAGCCCGAGAATGAACGTTTATTCGTTGCCTTCGCGCTTGCTCTAGAACCATTTCCATATTTTTATGAAGTCTTTGATGACCCGGCTCACCATTTTCATTACTTTTAAATAATGTTTTTAAATTAATTATCTGGTCTGCCGGATCATCTTCACAATTAAAGCCCTCGTTGTGAAATTTGATCATTCTTGTTATTAACAACGATTTAAATGTGCAGTTGAAGCTGTGGCAGTTTGGATCATTGCTTCTATAATTATAGGCTCTAACCTGACCAAAAAAATTTTCTATTGGGTCAGAGTTAAAATACCTAGGCCGCATTATTTTTATATTATTTTTTTTTAAAAACTGCCACAGCCTCATAAAACTCTTTAAAGTGATAATAAAATTGATTATAGAGGGCACAGATTTTTCTTTGCCAAGTGTGTCTATATATTTCATTTTTTTGAGTTTTTCAATTGCCTGCCTCCAAAACGAGTGATTTATAGACTTGTCCCCAACGGCGCTTCTCAATGGTTTCCCTTTATTTTTTTTGTTCAATGTTGAAGCACCATTAACACTGTCGAAAAGTTGGTCGAAAAATAAAACTGTTTCTGCTGTGTTCTTTATTGTTTCACTGACAGGCCGCCCATCCGCATAGTGTGCTGTAAAAAAGTTTAATAAATGTTGTAACTAGTCTTAAGGGTTTCTGTCAAAAAAGGAGCTTTAATTCTTTATTGGTATAGGGGTCAGCGTACATTCAGAGGCTCGAATCCGATTCCCAACGTGGACAGGCATTTGAATGATGAACAGAAAGATCTAGAGGAAATTCTGTATAGGTACTAAAAATTCTCTTTAAGAATCCAAATAAAATCCTGACCAGGAAACGTTTGCAGTTCCGGTGAGTTTTCAAAATTTTTGCCTGGTTTCCGGGAGTTTATTAGTTTAACCCTTTTTCGCCTGACTGGTTAGGCTTTAAAATGGTGGTAGTTTACAATATATAGTTAAAATTAATCAACTTTAAATAACAGTTTTATTTAAATAAAAATAGAAAATAATAATTTTTTTCTTTGTATTAAATTAGAATATCTGCACACCAATATTGATGCAACTATGTACCTTGTAATTACTTTGTAAACTAATATATTCATGCAAATAAATGTTTTTAATTTAATTACGTTTCTGGATGATTAAATTTATTTTGGTATCTATATATTAGTATCTTTTTAGTCACATCTGTATGACAAGCATATAGTTTACCTATTTAGAAGTATATATCAATTGATGTAATTTGTCCAAATATTATCTTTGTCTTAATATTTCATGATGTCAGTTTCTCCTTTATTTAAAGGATTAAAGAGGATTCATTTAGGCTGCCAACTGTAATTTCTGTTTTTTTAATATTTTGTATGTGTGAGTATGAAGCTATTTTATAATGGCAGTTTCTCTTATATTTAAAGGATTTAGGAGTATTCATATAGGCTGCCAGCTGTTATTTCTGGTTATCTAACATGTTATCAATATAAAATATATAAAAATAAAAAATAACCCACGCTATTCCTTATAAATAAACCAAAATTGGTTTAAGACCTTTTGTGTGATCCACGTAAAAAGAATAATTTAAAAAAATGAGTTCAGAGGCAACCCAGTAGTTATATTTGTATATTGAATCAAGTATTGGTGCGCAATAAAGTATTATTTTATTGTAACCAAATCTGAAGAGGTTTTCTGGAATATTGACAATGTACATATCTGATTTTCTAACTTAAAGATTTACATAAATAACTCTTTAAGTTAGAAAATCAGAAAAAAAATCAAAACCAATGCGACGATTTTAATAAGAAAGCAGAAGACACTTGCAATTAACCTAAGAATAACGATTATGAGCCATACAGTAATTACGTAACATTATTTCCATTGTCATTTTGACCCCTCCTCCCTCTTCCCTCCTTGTCACTGGTAGTCACCTCCCTCCTGGTACGATGTCACACATTTTTACTTTTTGTTTACAACCACACTATGAATATGTATGAGATTTTAGAAAAATCTAGGTGAGTGTGACATCACAAAGTTTAAGACCCTCTTACCTTTGTCACATTTTGTTAGCCCCCTCCCTCCCACTTAAAGTGTGACGCAGGTAATTTATGCATGGCCCTTGGAGGATATTATTAATTTTTAAACAAACCTGTATCAGTTTTGCTAGATACAATGATAACATTGATTAAATACATACATACAAAGTTTTACAGAGGATAAATAAATTTAGTAAATATGATAGCGCTTCAAGCTTGATTTACTTACAGAAGTTAGCTGTATAAGACAAGGCAGCAGAAACAGTTTTGCTGAATACTTTCACGCAATTTTTTACCTAAAATAAAAAATAAAACTATTATTAATCTATTATTTACTTTTTGTAAGTTGATTTTAATAATCCAAATACTTATAAGTTCCGACTGACCTTCATTTTTTTTATCTTCTCTGGAATGACATGTTGATCGTTCAGCTTGTGTAAAAGTCTGCTTTCAGTGTGATTACAATCTGTTTTGTAAACGTCAACTATGTCACTCCATTTAGACACCTTTCCGTTCATTGAGATATTTTTATTTAAAAAATTATTTCGCAATCCTTTGAGTAAATGTGGTGGGTCGAAAATAATGTGGAGGTCTACTCCACTGATTTTGATTGTATCATCTGAAAAATAATTATTTAATTAATTGCAAAAATACAAAAGTTGCAAACCTCACCCTACTCATTTAAAGTGGTTACAATATTTATAAATTGATCCTTATTTAATATTATTTACAGCGTCAAGAAAACTGTGACTCTTTGCATTTAGTCCTAACAGGAACATATTCCCGGCCTATTTAAAAAAAATAATTTATAAAAAAAATTACTGTTTAAAGTTCTCTCATTATTCATCTCTGTTCTTTTTAAAAAATTATGTCGATAGGATTCCTTTGAACTTATATTTCCAATAAAATTAAAGTTGATTCACATGGGCAGATTTTGAGAAACTCTTTTTTGAAAGAAACGTTTTTTCTAATAACTAATTTTTAAAAGGTTTGGACCAATTGATTCCAAAGACTAATTTCCTTATCTCATTCCCTTACGTCGATTGCTAGCAACTTGTTCATTAAAATCAGTTAAAACATTTTTTTTTTCTCCTATATCTTATAGGAGCAAAAAAAATGTTTTTATTAAGTTATGTCCAAGTTTTCGGCAGACACTTGACTTTGTACAAATTAAAAAATTGCGTCACACACACACACACACATCGATCGATTTCGAAAAACGGGGTGAAAATATCTCTCTCACTTTTGAAAATTTTCAATTTTCTTAGTGGGGAGTTAAAGAAGGTTTAAATATAATACTAACCTGGATTGCTATTCGCAAGTATTTGATCTCGTCTTGTTTCCTCTCTGAAACTTCTTAGGGTAGATTGAAATGCGGAACCTTGGTCGCAGATGACCGCGATTGGTTTAAAACCACATTCCACTATGGCTTCTATTATATTCTTCAATATCGCTTTTAATTCCACTCCTGAAGTTGAGCCTTGACAATAAAAAAAGGCCACTGGTTGCTGCCACTTACATATTGCTCCTCTCAACATGAAAACAAGAGCATGGTCAGCAAACTCACTCTTTTTTTCGTTTAATTCAACGAAACCAGTAATAAGATCTTTGTTTTTATCGTATGTTAATGAAGATTCCAATGCCATTTCATCGAAAATTACTGAACACATTTTTCTTTTTTCATCCCATGTTTGTACCTGTTAATCATTAAATATTGTATTGCGTTTTGTAAATGAATATTGAATGAAATAATGGATAATATACTTCAGTTGTATACTAGCGACCCGCCCTGCTACGCACGTGTGCCAAACTGATGCTACAAAATATCTCTCACAAACATCACATGATGCGTGTATTATACATATAAATCTTCCTCTTGAAACACTATATCAATTTAAAAAAAACCCTATCGAAATTCGTTGCGTAGTTTTAAAGATCTAAACATACATAGGGACACGAAGCGACTTTATACTATGTAGTTAGATTAATCATAATGACAATCAAGCGCTTCAATCATTGTGAAGGTTGAACAACCTTCAACATGTTTGATTTAATTAATGATGATTGCATAAACCTTAGATAACAATATTATCATTATAACATTTTCTCAGTCCTCAGCCTGAGGATCTCTTTGCTTTGAACTGAAGTTACGAAGGTAATAATTTGATTCCCCTGGCTTCGTTGCACTGGGTCATTACTACCCTGGCGACATATTGAACTGTTTTTAATAATTTATAGTTTCTTAATAAACAATAAAACAAAGAAAAAATATACCAATCAGTGAAATGTCTTCAAGGAACCAAAACATAATAAGAAAAAATAAACAGATCTCATATAAAATTGTCTTATTATTGATTTCCCTACCAGGATTTTTATTGCCCTGCCACTCAGTTTCTAAATTTATATATGTATTGAAAAATATATTAAAGACTAGCGAAAGACTTCGTTTGCGTGGGACAAATTAAATTCCCATTATTCCCGTGTAAATCCCGATCCCTAGGAAACTCCAAGATAATAAGTAGCCTATATGTTACTCTGGGTGTTCAGCTACCCACATACCAAATTTAATCATATTTGGTTCATTATTAGTATTTGCGTGAAAGAGTAAAAAATATCCATACAAAAACTTTCGCATTTATGTTATTAGTAGGATATATAAATATAAAAATTGAGTGGCAAGGGAATAAAAAACCTTGTAGGGAAAACAATATTAAGACAATTTTATATGAGATCTGTTTATTTTTCTTATTATTATTTGGTACCTTGGAGATATTTCACTGATTGGTATATTTTATCAGGAATTAGTGGGGTTACTGTAATCCCTCTTTGATATAAATGAGTATAATTATAGCATATTTCATATCGAGTGATTGTTAATAAAAAATCATGAAAAATAAAATTTGCCTAGGGTAATATTAGAGTATACATAATTGTGTAATGAAGTTTCATTACACAATTATGTATACTCTAATATTAATCCTCCTTTTCTTCAATAATATTTAATGATTTTTTTACATTTAAAGGAGGCAAACGGGCAGTTGGGTCACATGACGGTAAGTGATCACCGCCGCCCACGAACATCTGCAACACAGGTCTCACAGGTGCGTTGCCGACCTTTTAGGAATGGGAACGCACGTTTAATGACATAAGTTTAATGATAAATTTCCTGCATGGAGAAGTTGTTATATTGGATCACCAAATCAATGTGTGTCAAGTTTGGATCAATTTTATATTTATCATAAAGAAATCTAATCCTAATCTATTAGGAATAATTATTGCAACTGCCTTAAGGATGTTCTATTAACCACACCGTATCAAGAAACACTGTAAACACCTCAAAATTACATATTTTATAGTTAGTATGTAGGATTATCACAGAATAGTATAGATTTAGTCACATTGCTGTTGCTAACATTCATATTTAGACAACGGCGCATAACCCATAACTGCTGAAGTATTGATTTCATAGACAGTAAAGTGACATAATAATATTGAAACTATCACTGCCCTTCTAGGCAGTGGCTTTAACAGTAATGAGCATAATTGTACAAACCTCTTTTTTTAATAGTTCAAAAATTTTTGGGCATATTCCCGGATGAATATTTAGTTTTGAGACCAACTTATTTAACGTAGACCTTGTCGGAAGTATAAAAATTTTATGCAAAAATTTATAGCATTTGGGGCTCTGTTTTAATATGGAGAGTGCAATCATTTTCTCTTCCAAAGTAAATCTACGTCCTTTCTTTTGTTTAGTGCAAAGTTTGATCTGCATATTTAATATTTTTTTTGCGTATGGATTTAAATCCTTTGTGAGTTTTTCAAAACATTTATCTTTATTAAATTTTAACGCCTTTTGGGCTCTTCTGTGAAAGTTCCTTTGCTTAATTGCTTTTTTGTATTCTTTATACAATACTTGGCAATTTGGTGATAAATCTTTCACTTTCGCAATAAAACGCTTTCTGCCAACTTTTGATTTAACTGCACCTAAAAAATGAAAAAGAAACATTAAACAGATTATGTATAGTAAAAAAATGATGGAAATCAAATAAAACCAGCTGTTTCAAAATAGGTAATACATTATTTTCAAAATAGGTATTACTTTTGCATGAGGCCTATCATCTCAGCGTCAGGATTGCAATTCATTATTACAACTATTGCTGTGAATAGGCGGCGTGAATTTCTTACCATTAGAAAATCCGTCTGCTTGTTTGTCTTTCAATGTTATAAAAAATGGGTTCAGGAGTTCTCTCTCAGACAAACTCCTGAATATTGAAGTGAAATTAATCAACAAACAAGCAAAATCTTCACAAACCGTTACATCTAAAATATTACATATTATCATGCAAATATTCTTTAATAATCTGATTACTAAAAAGAAAATGTAAACAATGTTTTTTTTATTTCAGTAGGAACACAAAAAAGCAGATGGTTTGATAAGAAATACGCATTGTCTAAGTACACCAAAGGTGGTAAGTGTCTACTTGAGGCTGGGATAGTAGACCTCTTGTGTTAGTAAGTTTACAGATTACGCTTTATCCTTCAAACTGAAACGCACCACTGGCATTATGACGGCAGGAAAATGTAAGGTAGTGGTATAAATATGGATGAGTCTGTGGATGTCTTTCACTCCTGAGAGACACCGTTTATTTTTATAACATTGGAACACACACACACACACACACACTCACGCGCGCGCGCACGCACGCACGCACGCACGCGCACACACGCGCGCGCGCACACGCGCACACACACACACACACACACACGCACGCACGCACGCAGGCACGCACGCACGCACGCAGGCACGCACGCACGCAGGCACGCACGCACGCACGCACGCAGGCACGCACGCACGCACGCACACACACACACACACACACACACAAGCAGACAGATTTTTTGATGGTATTAAATTCACGTCGTTTATAGACACCAAAGGCGGTAATGGTGATTTTTTGATGGTATTAAATTCACGTCGTTTATAGACACCAAAGGCGGTAATGGTGAGTTGCTGACCTGAGGCTGGAATGTTGGACCTCGTGCAAAAGTAAGTTTACCGGCTGCCTTATCCTCCAAACCGAAACACGTCAACGGGAAGCGCTGACGTTATGGCGGCAGGAATAGGTAAGACGGTGGTACCATTCTACACGGGCGAGCCGTTGCGAAGCTCTACCACCTAGTGTTAATAACGGATGAACTTATAGTCGCCAGTTATGCCCTGCCTGGTAGATAAACAGTTACACTATTTTGAAAATAAGCCTGGGATCAACATGGGGGAAGTAGGGGGGTACCTATTTTATTTATTTGCAAAAGTTAACTAGTGAATCCATAAAAAAATATAGCTACCTGAGATATGCGGCGGGCAAGAAACAACAGTAAGAGGTGATAGTGAGTACTGAGATTTGCTAACGCTAGTAAAATCTGAAATAGAACAAAGTAAACTTTGTTAGATTTTTTTTTAAACTGAAAGGCAAAAATCTTGAAGATTTCCTGATGGCAAGATATATTGTATACTGTACATCCTTGGCACTTGATGGTGTAATATATAATAATAACAGATGATTTATTTACTCAAACAATCCAATTTATCCAAGGAAGGTTATAGGAAACTTTTTATTCCGTTAGCTTAAGGGGTTCCCATGGGATAGGGAAAAACCCAAAATATAAAATTGACCATAATTCATTAATGTGTAGTCCGATTTCATATATTCTTTTTTTGTTTGTAAGATGGGGTGAGGAGATATGGATAAGGTGGGGACGAATGAGCAGGCCGGGGGGGGGGGATGAAATGAGGTTGTTAGTGTGCTATGGAATGGAGGTGAGTGGGGAGTGGTGGGGAATGGTGGAGATGGTGATGATGGGGATGGTGGTGGTGGACTGCTTTTTAAAACGTTTAATTTAGGGCGAGATTGGTGTGGTTGGGTGGGGTCGAGTGGACTGAAGAAGAAGAGTTTGATAAAAATAAAAATGCCTGCGAAGCCGCGGGGAACAGCTAGTTTTTAATATATCTTAGCCAAACGGTTTGGCTTGGTACATACAGGATGGCCGGAAAAATGACGACCAAAAAAAGATGGCTTATATCATCAATATATAATATATCAAGGTGTATCTGAATAACCACCAAGTATGTTCCGCGATTATTTATCGTTTACGAGTTACGATTTTTTTATGATTTGTAGAAAAAAGGCGGCCGTATCAGTTTAATATTTTTAAGGTTTATAATGAGTTTTTTTAATATATATTTTTTTGTTATAACAACCTCATGAAAAGTACTTTCATGCATCAAAAAATCAGCATCCTAACACAAAGGCAAGTAACAAAAAAATTGTTCAAAATGATAGATTTTCGTCCTAGCTATTTAGTCTTGATTTTTCACCTTTAAATTAAAAATCTAAATGTGGGGTCTCAAAGTTCTTTAGTAATTTCAAAAACTTTATGGTATTCTAAGCTTCCATAATAATAAAAAAGTTGTACTTAATAGGGAATTATTCACTTAAATCGACCCTCAAAGGTACTGAAGTGGAAATTTACTACAAAGGTACTTCAGTACCTTTGAGGGCTGATTTAAGCGAATAATTCCCTATTAAGTAACACTTTTTTATTATTATGGAAGCTTAGAATACTACTAAGTTTTGAAATCACTAGGGATATACCTTGAGTTAAGCCATCTAATTTTTTTCGGGCGTCATTTTTCCAGCCACTGTATTAAGTGATATAGCCCTGAAGATGCTGTAAAAGAGAAATCGGTTGGCTAATATATATATAAAAAATTGAATTACTGAAACAGTGCAAGTGTTTATTATAATATAACCATATATAATGGCAAGATATATACTGCCTATGGACGTTAAAAAAATTAAAAAAACAATTACTTAAATAGATGCAACTATTTTCAAGTGACACATGCATCAATTGAATTTTCTTTATAGAGATTAAAAAAGTTTTTACATAATGTCTGCACAACATGGCCTTATATTTACCAAAGTTTGGACTAGTAGATGGTAGGCAAGGAATAACTGCAAGTGGTGATGGTAAATTATGACACTTTAAATACATCTGAAGCAGATCAAAGAAAATGTTGGTCTCATTAGTCAAACATTATTTAAAAAGGTTTGTCAGATTACCCCTTGAGATATTTGTTACTTAATTAATCCATAAAATACAAATATATTTACCAAAATTTCGACTTGTTGACGGCAGGCAAGAAACAACCGCAAGCGGTGATAAGTCTTTGCTAGAACCAGCATGAATAGTTTCTGAAACAAATAATATCTCATATGTAAAACTAGTAGAACTAAGTTCTAGCCCTGATGATACGGTAAAAGCGGAACCGGTACGCTATATAATTAATAACTAATAATTATAAGTGATACGTAAAACAGTACAAGTGTTTTTATTTGAAGATATGAATAGTAGAACTAGTGTACTTCATGTGTGGTTGTGTACCTCCCAAATAAAGCCACGCAAATTAAAATCGTCTATAAATTGAAGTGTTTGTTTGTAATAGCTATATAATTGGTGCAAGTAAAAGTACGTTTATATGCAGCACATACCTATCTACCTCCTACATATCGCCTCTGTGGTCGAGTGGTGTCGGTTTCCGACTTAGACGCGAGAGGTCCCGGGTTCAATTCCCGGTTCGGGCAATTTGTTCTATTCATGAGTTTTTTTCAGTTTTTCTGAAAAACATAACGTTGCCTGGTATTGGAATTGTGCCCGATTGGCGACGGACTTGCCACCTGTCACATAATGAGATCTAATATCGTCAGTTAATCGAGGTCGGTTAATATACTAGTATGTACCTCTACCTACCCTTTCGAGGCTATATGGGCGTGACGATATTTATTTTTTTAATTAAAACTAGTGACATTGAGAGGTGCTGCTCCAATTTTAATTGTACATCAAATAAACAGATTAATACCACTATAATGACAACACCAGTTAACCATTAGCAATTAATGAAATCACATTATGCATGTGCAATTGTTGAAATAAAAGAGTAGCAGAAAAAAAATAGAAATCATTTGTTTTGGCTACCATTACTATTGACGAGGATGGAATACCATAGGTATGTCAAGTTTTAAATCTGTTCTACAGTGACTTTTCACTTATTTCTTAAAAGAGATATGTAAAACCCTGCAAAATTTAGATAGTAATATCCAACAAAAACCGTTATTTAATTTGAATAGTATATTGAAGATAAAAATTCGCCTATGTCCTTTCCCAAGATAAATTCTATCTCTGTATAAAAATGTCATTGGAATTGGTCCAGTAGTTAAAATATTGTACATGATTTGAATATCCTATTAATCGTCTCCTAGAGAGTATTTTTGGGAAGAAAGGAAATAACCAAAGGCTTAGAGTTTCTAAAATCTTATTGTTACAGTTATGAATTTATACTTGTGATTATGTTATTACAAGTGCTGAGAAACATAATTCAAAATTAAAAGGTGTAGGTGATGATGATTCAAAAGTGAAGTTTTGGTTATCTTAACAATTGCATTACAAAATAAATACAAAGTATAAGTTCTATATGTTGCACAAAAGAGACAGGGATCGCTTCTAAACACAAATAATAAATTGTATACAAACCTTTAATACTGTTTTCCGTTTTGGCGTACGTGTGGTCAAAGTGCTGTAACCGTGAGTAATTATGATCAGTTTGAGGATCAAAGTTTTCTGAAAAAAAAAGAAATGTTGGCATCATAAATCATGTGTGTTGATATTTTTAAAGCTTAACACACTAGCAGTTTTTTTATGATATTAGCAGGCAAACAAGCAGAGGGATTCCCTGATAGTGAGAAATTCACACCGCCTATATACACCAGAGGTAGTAATGGTACATTGCCAACTTGAAGCTGGGATGTTAGCCCTCATGAAAATGTAAGTTTACCGACTACTTTACTCTCTAAACCAGAACACAACAATAGCAAGCAATAACGTTATAGCAGCAGATATAATTAAGGCGGTGGTACCAAACTGGGCGACCCGCTGCAAAACTCTACCACCTAGTCAGAGGTCACGGTGTCAGTAACAGTAAGCCTGTGCTTGTCTTTTACGAGCTACCTGGCAGGAAGACAGATGGTCTATTCTGCAAAGGAGCCCGGACCAACACAGAGTTTTAAGTGTCTTTTCACTGACGTCCCAAACTACTCCTCTTGGAGTTTCCTTTACCTCAGAACTCAATAATGTAAAAGAAATCAAACCACTAAATAAATATCAATGTTACATATATTTTGAGTTATATATATGTATGTATAATTCAAAAGTTGAATGTGTTATAATGAAGTGATGTTTTTACAATAAAGATGATTAAAAAAATAGGAAAACGATTGACCCTACAGGTTATCCCTGTGAATTCCCACTAATTTCAACCACTAAGCTTACTTAGAATGTATTTGAACTCTAAAATATGTTAGAGATGAAACTTTATTATAATTTATTACCAGGTGGTCCTGGTGGTGGTGGTTCACATTTTATTTCTGTATAGCATCAGTAGAACCCCTAAAAAAAATTATATGAACACTGTTACAATTCATTTATATTTTGTTTGTCCGTCTGTTTCTATCTGTCTATTTGTTTGTGATAGGGAATTTTTTTAAAGGCTCGACCAAATTTGACTACAACTTCATCGGTAGGCAATGTAAATTCTTATAGGGACTAACTTAGTTACTTTTTTTAAACTTTGGTTTCTAATAAACTAAGTACAAACTTATGCAACTTCATAAAACTTTTATGAGACATAATAAGAAACTTTTGAACACTGAAATAATTTTGATGTCAGTTAGAAGTCAAAGTTCTGACATAACAAACATAAGGGTAATACAACCAAATTGATTTGGTTTGGATTTGAATGAAACCTATTTTTTGTTGCAAAATTGATAAAACTTTTATGGGACCAAATGTAAAACCTTTCCATCTGGAAAAAAACAATTTGTTCAGTAAATGGTAGAATTCTGAGGAAAAAAAAAACAACCAAATAAAAAATCTCATCTTTTGGCGGACTCTGTGACGAATACCGAATATTCACTCAGGTAATTCATTATGCTTATACTGACGTTTGTTATCCTGTTTTGACAGTAAGCCAACTCAACAAACTTAAGCGTCTTCAAAATTTCTGTATACGGTTCATATTTGGTTTGAAAAAATATGACCATGTTTCTGAATTTCGTTCTAAACTCAAGTGGCTCCCCATTCGCTTCCGCAGGAGTGCCCATATATTACGACTTCTCTATTGCGTTCTCTTTAGCCCAGCAACTCCTCTTTACCTAAAAGATAGGTTTGTATTCCTTGGATCTCACAAGAGAAGTCTCCGGTCTTGTGAAAATTTAACCTTAAAAATTCCTGCGCATAAGACAAAGTTTTATGCCAGTTCTTTTACAGTAGAA
>DVZN01000436.1:0-13283 GCA_018237365.1 Caria ino melicerta
GTCTATAGGCGGCGTGAATTTCTTACCATTAGGAAATCCGTCTGCTTGTCCGCCTTCCAATATTATAAAAAAAAACAGCGACTTATTAAAACTGACAAATGTCAAATGTGATCTATAAAATTTGCACTAAGTACCCAATATATAATATCACTGGATATATTTATACTTAATCAGTAGCGTAGCTATCGTAGGTCTGGGTTGTGCAGTGCACCAGGGCCCCGGATTCCAAGAAGTACCTAAGCTTTAAAAAGACAGTAGGCTATTAATAATTAAACCCACTGAATCCTACTCTAATGACTATTTTTAATTTTGAAGGCCAATATAATTTCACGCTACGTGGAAAGAGGGAGGTAAGAGCCCGATTCTTTCTCTACTCACCGGGTCCACTGGTTCCTATATAAAATTAAAGTAATATTCCTATAAACAAACATTCTTTAACTGCTCCAAACGTCTCATACCCTCATACAGTCAAAATCGTTTATAGTGGTTATATTGACCAAAATCAATGTTGCCGTCTGTATACCATAAAATCGCCTTATAAAAAACGTTGCTTATTACGACATACACAAATAAAATAAAATAATTAATATGCAATATCCCGCTAAAATAATTAATATATTATAGTATTACTCAGGCATAAAAGACGGTGTGATGTAAATGGATTACACATACCTAAGTGGAAAACTCCAACAATATCCAAATCCACACAACGCACCTACTATACTGTTCCAGTAACACTTACAGTATACACAATATACACTCTACGTACGTTTCGCTACGTAACCGAAGCATCGTCAGGAGGAATCGACTGTACAAGACGAGTCAAATACAAAGACCTTGTATTCGACTGTACAAGGTTGTAAAGTTTAATCCATTTACATCACACCATCTTTTATGCCTGAGTAACACTATAATATATTCATAATTTTAGCGGGATATTGCAAATTAATTATTTTATTTCATTTGTGTAATTATGGATTTCCGCAAAGTAACGCCTGCTTCTATTAATTATATTACGACATACCTTTTTAAGCGACTACATTTAACTGATACTTTCGAAGAATCATATTTGATACAACTAGCTAAGCTGTCACTTATTAAACTATTTATACATTAAGCTATTTATATTGCAATAGTGTATTTTTTAATTATTCAAAGAAACAAAATTTGATCATGCTGTAACCTGCTCGCTTCTTTATATCTCTTAACAGTTTGTTACATGTGTGTACACAAAGCGCACTATAATATATTGTGGAAATATTAGTGAACATTTTAACATTACCAAGAAAAATAAAATAATATGGAAAAACAACCGCCATTAGGAAAGAGGAAAAAAAATTAAACTTCTATTAATATCCATCGCTTATTACAGAGTGCACGTCTAATTATGCTACTTTGTAAATTAATACTTTTTCAAAAACATTACCGATTGTTACTATTGTTTTGTCACGACTAAATATGTTTTTTTTATCACCTCTGTGGTCTCTGTGGTCGAGTGATGTCGGTGTTCGACCTTGACGCGAGAAGTCCCAAGTTCAATTGCCGGGTCGGGCAACTTGTTCGAAGTATGAGTTTTTCTGAAAATATAATGTTACCTGGGATTGGATTCGTGTCCGATTGGCAACGGACTTGCCACCAGTCACTTCATGGGACCACATATCGTCGGCTAGTCGTGGGTGCATACTAGTATGTACCTCTGCCTACCCTTTCAAGGATATATTGGGCGTGACGATATTTTACCATTTAATAGGCAGTCATTTGACCACCATCTCACCTGACGATGCGGGGATCATACCTGCATGTGTAGTCCCTTCTATATTGTTATAACAGATTTTGACTGTATTAGGTATCTCCAGAAGAAATTCCAAAACCCACAAATATATTTGCTTATTATATTTAACCCTTATATAATTAAAATAACATTAAACTGAAATCTATGTGGTGGAGTTCAGTGTCATTACAATTATTTGTTTAAGTAACTCAATAAACATGTAAGGCCTTATAACTGTACAAATTCACATTAGTGTCGTTACCTTCTCACTCTAAAGTTGGCAAAATTGGTTGCTAAGTAACAACTGAAAGACCTACTACTTACTACCAAAGAACGAAACACTTTCGTAGTAAGAAAGTACATTGCTCAGGAGTTTTGGCGGGTCGAGACCAGACAAGGACGCGAGTTTATTCATAAATTCTGTATTACATGTAAATAGAGAAGTAAAGTAGCCAATATTGGTGGCATTCTGTGTTATTTAGTTCAATGAAGGTGCAGGAATAAAGAATTTCTGAAGGAATCGGTGTATAGTGTTTTCCACCTTGCCTAGGACCATGCCCACGACACGTCACGACTGGCTGTGACGAGTTACAACGAAATGACGACAATAGACTATAATATGAAGAATATTAAAGAAACGGCGGACTAGGCTGTATAGAGAGATCCTTTGCCTTTCCCTAAAAGAGAAAGGCTAAGAAAAAAAGTAAATTTCTGTTTTTGAGTTAGATCAATTCATGTAATTTCCCTATTTCATGTATTTATACTATATACATAAAATACTAACAGCCTGGGTATCTCATTTAGAATAATAAATTATGCTCAAACATTGGCGATGATTTTTTTGAAAGGAGAATTAGAATGCTGTACACCAACAAGACTATTTTTAAGTTATCTTCTTCATTCAACTCACAGAAAAGAATTTAGTCTTGTCAAATAAGTGTGCTTTTTAAAATTGCGTAAAACATTTCAAATCTGCAAGTTTGTACACGCTAATTTTATACCACTAAAAATGTCCCGTCTCTATTTATTGTTCTTTAGTTAAAGGAAGATAGCAATATTTTAAAATTACTTTATAAATGGCACTGATGACTTAGTGCCACATCACCTTTGTATCCAATCAAATAAAATATTTTATTGTATGAGAGCCTTAGTTACTTTCATTTAAAATATTACTAAAATCCCAATTAGATGTCTAAAAACGAATTGACTGACAAAATTTGAAAAAAGCGTCTTAAGTTATTTTTCTTAACTCAAATCTGGGAGATTTGAAATGCCTATTATGACACAATACATACAATAAGATGAGATATATATGGAATATAGTAATTGGGATTTAGTTTTGTTTGTAAAAAATAATCCAAACCACCTACAGGCAAAGTTAGTCTGTTTATTAAGAATATTTTGATGCAACAACTTGTTACTCTAAAAATAAATTAAACTTGGAGAGACCCAATTTGTTATTCAAACGAATGGCTATTTCATACTTTAGGGATAACTAACATAAGTTATTAAAATATACTAATAATAGCCAAAAACCTCAACATTTCCAACTTAAATTGTTTAATAAAAAGAAACAATTATATCTTAAAATTTTGTATTTATCACACATATCTACATTTTACCATTATAACATAAATACAAAATTTTAATCATAGTACCAACAGAGTTGCTATCCGGTATTGCAAATGGTAGGCAGGTGTTACCTATCTATCATACAAGTAATTACAATATCAATACCATAGGTTAATAAATGCAAAAGATTGAGTGCAATGAAAATCGAATTTTGGTATTTCAATAATACATTATTGAACTTTACATAAAGGGTTTTCGAATATTTTATTTTATGGATGCTTAAAAGTAACAACCAATTACATGTTCCGAACGAGATTTTTTGTTCATTTCGGTGATAAAAAAAATTCATATCAGATTTTTACTAACATTAACACTAAATTATATTGTCTTTCCAAATTATACTTTCATCAGTAGATCATTGGAATAGTTGTCAACAGAATGGCGCTCTTCACTGTGTCCTTTGCAAAATTCTTTCAATGTCGCTGACCATTTCAGGTTATCTTTTTGCTCCTTCTCCATAAAACTTGTACAAATAAATATTTCAATATATATTGTTATAAAGAGCATTGATCATTTCATAACAATTACTCAGCTGCATTTATTGGTCCTTGCAATGCATTTGGAGACGGTGAGTTAGATGATACCATGCGTCCCTTCTCCTTTACGATAGGGTCTGAAACCAAACATCACATATTTTAAACTAGCTATTACCCACAACTTCATCCACATGGTTTTTTTAAAAAGATTTATTGATTGATGTATTTTAAAGATGTATTTTATTTCATTATGAGGTATCCTGGTTTATAAAATAAAATTAACCTCAGTTACGTCCTGTAACTTCAGCTTCAGAGAAAAGTTTGAAACATTGAAACAGAAGTTGGAAAAGTTAAAATTGGCCATTTATGATATAAAAGTATTATAAAGTAAAAGGGGCAGTATAGGTAGCTTAATATCATATGTGCACATGTGCTACCTAACACCAATGTGCTTTTGTTTCAAAATGACAATAGTTGCCAGCCAGAGCGGCTTCATGATGTCACTGGACGTTTGTGGGCGAGCAGAGTGCTCAACCGGAGACTGCATTATTTAAGGGTGAAACTCCTATAACGCCCACACTAAAGGTTGTCTCCTGTGAGACCGGACCTCGGCTTAGTGCTGCGTTCTGGCTACTTGTGGGCGGGGGTATCGGTGGCTAATCAATGTGTGTCAAAAGTATGTAATTCTAATTTTATTATGTTATATTGTTTTTATTAAATTGTATTAAATTTGTTTCCCCGGATCTTCTGTCGCCATTCCATTCCAATTGTGACTTATGTCATATTTGACCCTATAATAAGTA
The DNA here is from genome assembly GCA_018237365.1 of Caria ino melicerta. Lineage (NCBI taxonomy): Eukaryota > Metazoa > Arthropoda > Insecta > Lepidoptera > Riodinidae > Caria > Caria ino. The sequence continues at coordinate 4,683 of DVZN01000436.1, forward strand.
CCGCCTGTATGGTCTATACTCTAATCAGTCATATCTATGTGGATAAAAATTATTACTGTTTGTAATTTAGTACACTAGTAACAGGTTTAAGGTCCACTACTGCCAATATTTATTTTATATATAAGAGTTCTTTTAATTTTAAATAAACAAAAAATAGAATAAATTACATATATCTTCTAAAAAGTTTACTTATGTACATAAGACTTAAGAATATGAAATGACGGCAACAATATAAAATTTGTTTATCAACATTCCTTTTTATCAAGCATATAATAATATTTAGACTAGCTAAAATGTTTTGACAGTAACATTATGAACTTTAAATGACAAGGTCACTGGATTTAGCCCATTCTTTAAGCAATGAGATTTTGCTAAAATAAGACTTTTTGAATGTGCTACATGTCACAAAAGATATATTAATAACTTACAGAAATAAGGATGATCCATTGCTTCATTTGCAGTGTAACGCTCATAATGGTCATAGCGCAGTAGACGGTCAAGAAAGTCCAATGCTTCTGGTGACACCAAATGTTGATTTTCTGAATGTACAAATCGTTCCCATCGTTTGCGAGAATGCCTGTCAAAATACAAATTATTTTAATAGCTATTCTTAAACTCTACTACTCATTTGCTAGGATAATTGATAGAAGATGTTTGTTCAAATCAAACTTAGTTACCTCTTTGTATACTAAATGTGTTTTATATAAACAAAAAAATCAATACCATTGACAATAATTTTCATATTAGAAACAATAGTTTAAAAGACAAATTACTAAATCATACATTTAATTAACCTAAAACTGATAATGGCTGATTAGATTTGTCCAACTGTAAACTGAATTTTGTAGGTAATGAGCAAATGGTTGTGAGGTCATATGATGAGGTAACTACTTTCAACACATTTTTCTTACTAAAATGTCATTAACATTTGGTTGAAACACAACACTACTTCTTACCTGTGTAGTATTTTTATAACATACATAAACTAAATATATTAGATTTAATTTCTATTTAACCTTATGTTAGTATGATGACATTTTCTTCTATAAAGAGGCATTGAAACAATAAGTAAACCTAGAACATAGTACAAAATTAAGCAGCATTACCTCCCAAGAATGTCGTTAAATCGAGGATCCAGTTCTATATGATATTTATCCAAATATTCAAATAGCTCTTCAGTGCCTAGCACTTTTGCAATACGAACAAGTTGGTCATAATTATCATGACCATGGAAGAAAGGCTCTTTGCGGAAGATCATTGAGGCCAACATACATCCTAGAGACCACATATCTAATGAATAATCATACATTTGATAATCCACCAAGAGCTCAGGACCCTGTAACATATTTGAAACCAATTAAATATATTTTAATAGTTTAAACAATGAATGTAATTTAATGAGTTATAATATATATTATTATAGAATATGTAATATTGTCAAATTGTTTCAGAGATCAGAACTAGGAAATACAAATACATTTTCAAAAAAAATACAAACTTTTATTATTACTAATATAGATTAATAAATCAATAATATTTGTTACATCTGATTGAGAAATTAATATTTAAGAAAAGTTGCACCAATTTAATGAAATTAAAATTCTTTAATATATTATATTTCTTATGAAATATTTCATAGACAAATAAGAAATTAATATGATCAAGTTTCTAGTATAAGCTAGTAATTTAACTAGTATGAATCCTGCATAATAGGATGACACATAGTACAAGCTGTATTTAATCACATCAATAATTTAATGGAACAGTGACATTTGTAATTGGCATGTAACTATGGATTTAACTGATTTTGTTGAAATATCATAGAATGTATGATAGGCATATCATGATCTTGATAACTTTTGTATTTGGTACTTTTGGCTTTTTTTTAATTGGCTACTACTTTCTAAGAAAACAGTTTGCACCACATAACTAGAACCAAACAGTAGTCCATTTACATACAATATAAATGTGAAGTGCAGCTATATTAGTTTTAGTTAAATGGAGCTCCATTCTACCTTTTACATCGAAATTATAAAATTTTCTTTAATTAGTTTAGATTATGTAAGATATGTTAAATGTTAGCATTTTTGAAGATTGGCCAATTCTTTATTCAATATCTCACTAATTTTTATAGTAATTATTGAAATAGAAAAATGGTTAAGTTAAAATTCATCTCTTCCATAACATAATCTGCAATCTCTCAATTACATCTCAGTAAGAAGGTATTAATTATACACATGCAAAGTACAAAGCCATGCAATCTTACTTTGTAATTAGCAATTAAGCAAAACATATAGGATAAATTTTAAGGCATCAGAAGACCATTTTCCTCTAAAGAATTTTGTTATAAAATTATTTAGAATAAAATTATTTGTTATTATAAAGTATTTATAAAAATGTGTTTTGTAGTGAATGAATGAATGAATTGTATTTATTAAGTTTTATTTTCCATAAGACAGTGAATATATACATGGTTCTCCTCATGATAAAGAGTCAACCGTTGGCTATTAGACATCATAGATATTATATACCACTGCCCCATGGATGGGATGTTACTAACTAATGTGCAAGTCTACTGGCCCCAAAAACAGTGGCCCTGTTACTACTACCTATTAAACTGTGTTAGTAACATTAAAAAAAATTAATAATAAGAGGGGTGACATAAGATATTGCATTTTTACCATAAAGTGTAATTAAGTATTTTCCAATAAAATAATTTGCTCATAAACAAAGATGAATGATCATAATTTGCTCATAGACAAGGAATGTTTCATCTCTAAATTGTCATATATCTTAGTTTTATTTTAAATTAATGTTATTATAATAAGCATTGACATGCAAATAATACTATAAACAAAATGCTATTGTAATACATTTAATATTGTTATTATCAAATCCATTATTAAATAAAGCAAAACTTAAATGATTTCTTTTTACCTTAAAGTATCTAGATGCAACTCGAACATTGTACTCTTGCCCGGGATGATAAAATTCAGCTAAACCCCAGTCAATAAGACGGAGCTTTCTGTTGTCATGATCAATCATAACATTGTGAGGCTTGACATCCCGATGCATTATGCCCATACTATGACAATAATCTAAAGCCTTTAAAAGTTCATACAAATAATATCTGAAAATATAATTACTAGGTTACTAAATCAAACTTTTGCGGGCAAATCAATAATAATGTAATCATTTAAAATTATACCTTATATCATAATCTGACAAAGTTTGATATAATTGTTTAAAATCAGTATTATTGACATGCTCAAAAATCAAAGCTGGTGTACGGGATACGGGGTCTTTCACTACAGCTTGTAACGTAATAATATTTGTGCCTCCTCGTAGATTCTCTAATATCTTTATTTCTCTTTTAATCTTCTTCTTTTTAACAGGCTGCAATAAGTTATTTTAAGATTACATTTTAACACATGGATTTGAAATATCAGCACAAATATTCACAAATAGGTGATAAATATAACAAAAGAAAGCATTTTGGATACAATTCAACTCACCTTCAATATTTTGACTACACACTTCTCATTATTTGTGATATTTATTGCCTCAAAAACTTCACTGTATTTACCGCGTCCAAGCTTTCGTACTAACTGATAGTCCTCTTGATTACCCCAGTCCACCACATAGCTTTCATAGTCCCAGTACTCTCTAGGCTTTTGTGAGTTAACATCGGCATATACCCGCGCTCTACTAGGTACTGCCATCGTATGGGACCTTCGCCAAACTAAGGTTTTGTCGACAATAGTCTTACCGGAAATCGCATAAGTCTTGAATAATGATACTGTGAATAAAAATATTTTCGACGTCACTTTTGAAACCTACACAAGCACATTTGAAAATTTCAATTTTATTAAACTTGTCACTGTATTCGTTAACACTACTGACGATTACAAATGATTACGAGTCACTTGTATTGATATATAACCTAAAAAAGCCACCCAGCTCGATCATTTGGAGGAGATTCAGTGTTTTTTTTTTCGTTGAAATATTTCAGTTTCTTATAATATTTCCTTGTCAATAACTATACCAGATTTTAACAAGATATATTTACTTGTGATTAATACATATAAAATAAAATTTGAAAGTCTTCAAAGAAAAAACGCACGCCATTACTCGTCAAATGATCAAATGGATCAGCACAAACTCATACCTAACACATTACTGGAGTAGATCCTATTTTATACAATTAATAGTTTAAATATACGTAAACTTCGTAAAAATTAACAATTATATTGGGGTCCGTTTAAATAAGTTACACTTTTAACACTTAGCCGGCACAAATTTAGCAAATTTCAAGATGGACGCCCATCCATCCATCTACTTGTACAAGTAGATATAGTCTTGATTACCTCTCTCACTTCCACATTTACTTTTTATTACTCACAGTTTGGCAGCATTGTGTTGGGGTTGTCAGTTCATAATTCGAATAAACATTTTACCATAAATAGCGTTTCATATTGGTAAACCAATTACAATACCTATTTATTGGCCTCTTTTGATTTAAAAAATATTGAAAAAATATCCTTACTAGCCGCTTTCAGTTGCAAAGTAATAATTTAATGCTCGTACCATATTAGTTCTGAAATTATTATAATCATAGTACGTAAAGTAAATTATTATAATCATAGTAATGTACGATATAAATAGTCAAAAATATGATGAGAACTTAAATAATATAGAATACTAGCTTTTGCCCGTGGCTTCACTCGCTTTATATTTGAAGTAGCACAATTTACACTTTGAATACACAGAATGAAGAAGAGATTTTACAACGGAACACTTCATTACTACGTATTATTTTTCATCTATAACAAAGTGTCTGTATACCAATTTTTAGCTAGAAAACTTATAAAAGTCTTGTAAAAATTGTCATCCCCTTTTAAGGGTTGAAGGCAGATTTTCAAAAAAGAAATGATAGACATATTTTTCTTTAGTAAGAAATAGTCCGTAAGGTACCAATTTTGGACTTTCTAGCTTGAGCATTGCGGAAAGTCGAACACAAAATTTCAGCCCTTATTTTAGGGATAAAGGGCAGTTTAAAAAATATGATTCACGTATTGATCGTTATCTACAGAGTCCGCATAAATTTCTTCATTGAAAAAATTTAAAACTTGGTATCAAATTAAATTTTTACGGTGCCTGTGAGAATTAGACCCACACCTCCGTCGTTCTGAGCCAACGTATAGTTGCGAAAAACACTACCGTAAAATTGAAATTAATATGTAAGTTAAAGAGTTAAAGCTACGACATTTTTTTTTCACAATTTTTTTTAAAATCCTATATCAATCTTTCTAGATACATTTCCTGAAAAAAATGGACGCATTTTTTTAATTTCGTATAAATATTGAGTAAAATTAGTCGATTATTTTGTTGTTTTGCACAATTTTATTTAAATAGAGTGCGCAAGTAAAGTATTACTAATAATTGACTAATTAAAAAAAAGAGTATACCGAGTCATTGTGTTTTCAACAAAACGTAACGTCGTAGGTAAAGTGGTGGTAACCTTACTCAAGCTTAATGCTTGAGCTTGAGTAAGGTTACCACCACTTTACCTACGACCATGGCATGACTGAATGTGACAACTAATAATCAAGCCAATAAAGCGACATCGGGTGATAACTTATTGCAAATGAATATTAAACTTGACAAAAGGCTGTTGCTAACGACCATGCTAGAAACAACAAGGAGAAGAACGTGTCATGGCCAATTTCATGGCAGACAGACCTGCCACCTAAAGTGTTGGCGGCATATTGTAAAAAAATAGACGCAATTTTTCACAATTACTGAATTTCACGTAAATATCGAGTTAAGTTAATTAATTTTAGTAACATATTGTTCAGTTTTATTCAGTTAAAGAGCACAAGTTATAATCATAAAAAAATTGTGTAACGTGTGTTTTCTTGATGCTGCCAAATCTCACTTGCTGAGCTTGGGTACCACTTTAGCTAAGACCATGACATGACTAAATACGAAGACTTATGACTATTATGATTCATTAAGTCCAGTTCTATGAAATCGGGCGATAGCTTAATGCAAATTAATATTAAACTTGAAAAATGGTTGTTGCTAACGCCCATGCCAAAAATGAGAAGAAGCAAAATTCATACCATCTAATATCAAATACCTCCCTGACAATGGCAAGATCCCGCCAATACTCTCATGGCAGGCTACCATAAGAGGTTTGGCGGAATCCTATATAAAGATGGATGTCTTTATATTTTTGCACTACCAATTAAATATCTACCGAATTTCGTGTAAATATCGAGTAATGGCGGCAGATATTATTTGTCAAGATCAATGTTGCCAACTTTTTAAGAAGATTCATAAATAGTATATATCTTAGAGTAATTGTGAATACCAGCCATGGTATATATCAACTAATTTAAAAACAGCCGTTTTTAAATTAGTTGATATATACCATGCACATATTGCACAGCTAGCCTTTTTATTTAACAACACCTTTCAACTAAAAGTCTAAAAATTGACGCTTAATTGAAGTAAACCATCATAAAAATAAAAAGTAAATAACTATTGTCATTATGTGCTGACGATTTCTTATTTGAAATGGCATCTTATGTTTGATGAAGTAATCATGATTTCTTTTTTTTACATCAAAACAACTTGTAAACATCGACACACGCCTATTGTTGATGCCATCTTTAAACAAAACGGAACTAGCGCTGCAGTGGTAGATAAATATACTAATTCAATGTTACAACGACTTTTAAAGGTACGCGTTTACCACACTATCCCATATCACAAGAATTGTTTTGAATTACTACACTGTCTATCTGTCCCACTCGCACTGGACAATCCGTGCAACCCGGGCGAACCGTGCGTGCGATGCGTTCGCCACCGGCCAATGAACGCATACCTTAAGTATGAATGCATTTAACCATAGAACTAGTTCTTTGGTTAAATGCATTGAGCAATAAAAAAACTAGCTGTGCAATTAAACAGCTGGTTTATCCATTTGGCTGCGACACTATAAATTGTTTAAATGGTCTGTTGATGTGTACTCTTGGATCGAGAAGAGCAGTACCGGCGTCAGAGTAAGTTGAGGTTGGGCAGTCACCCAGGGCAGCGGATGGAGGGGCGCCAGTAAGTTTACTGTACCAACTTGGCTGCTAGTAAGAATAAGAGACTTAAATACCAGACTGAAATCGGCAATGCAATACTTTAACTATTGATGTTATCTGTCTTAATATAATTTAACCGTTTTCTTATTTTTTTTATACAGATTTTAATAGCAGTTAGGGGGCACCGTGGAAATCTTCCCCGGGCGCTGGTTGTGCTAGAACTGGCACTGGAGAAGAAGTCAACAATTTGATCAAATAGGTAAATAGTTTAAAAACGTTCGAAAAAATAAACATAAAATGCATTAGTATAAATAGGTATTCCTTTCACAAGAATCGCAATTTTTACGTATTGCTACGGGCAGTCCGTGGTACATACGCAACGCAAATTTGCATCGCGACCTAGAATTAACCTCCATGAAACAGCATTTCAAAGAGCTATTAGAACGCTACTTTGAAAATGCAGCTGTTCACCCTAATACCTTGGTGAAAACCGCGGCGGACTGCACGCCCGGTGACGTTGCAAAGTCGCTCTGGTTGGCTACTATTGTCATTTCGAAAAAATAAATAAATGAGAAACTGTGTATGTTATTCGTTCTTTTTTAACGTCGCAGCGAAATGACAACAAAGAATTTTTTTTTATTGACTTTATAAATTAGGTTGCGTTGAAAGACTGGAAAGTGACGTTTCTTTTTTTCGCGGTAAAACGTTTTCCCCCATGTTGGTTCAGGCTCCTTTGCAGAATAGACCATCTGCTTTCCTGCCAAGCAGCTCGTAAAAGGCGAGTATAGACTTACTTTCTCTAACAACGTGAGATCTGACTAGGTGGTAGGTGAGTAGAGCTTCACAGCGGCTCGCCCGGGTGGAATGGTACCACTGTCTTACTTACTTCTCCCGGCATAACGTCAGTGCTTGCCGTTGAAGTGTTCCGATTTGGAGGGTAAGGTAGTCGGTAAACTACTTTTGCACAAAGTCTATACCCCGGCCTCTGGTTGGCAACGCACTATTACCATCTTTGGTGTTAATAGGCGGCGTGAATTTCTTACCATCTGAAATTATATTCTTATGGTTTGGGGATTATCAAGTGTTGGACAAATTTTAGTATGTATACTCATTATCAGTTCTCAATCATCTCTTCTATTGTGGCTATTTGAATGATGAATTAATTGCTTTAAATTATGTTTAAATCATAAAATAGCAAGCGTTAAAATCGGACTCAAGGTACAACACTAGCACGATTTGGTTGGCTTGCTACGATTATATTGAAATGTGTGATTCTATGTTGGGGATTCCCTCAATGTTGCTAGTATTTGTAGTATGTAAAAACCTGGTCCTCCGATTTTATAGCCGTCCATTTTACCAACTGAGCTATTACAAGCTTGTAGATGTCAACGGAATTTACTTTTGTACTTTAATGATAACTTTAGTACCTACTTTTTTATTGCCTAAAAACACGGACAAAACCTTATTTTCTAAAAACAAAACCTAGCTAGATCGATTTTTTGTC
>DVZN01000437.1:0-13280 GCA_018237365.1 Caria ino melicerta
TCATCAAAATCGGTCAAGCCGTTTCGGAGGAGTATGGCAACGAAAACTGTGACACGAGAATTTTATATATATAGATAGATGCGTTATACGCGCTTAATTTTGACTAGAAATAAGAAGGCAATTGCTTGTAATTTGTCAGTTTCATCAGTCAAAATAGTTCAACACAGAAAGGTTTTTTTAATACAAATTGTTTTTAAAAGAAAAGGCCTTCCTGTGTTGAAGTAATTATACAACCACCGTGAAAAAGAAACACTTCTTTTCATGCGAAAGTATTACAAATGTTACTTATTTCATGCTAAAATCATAAATATGTTCCAGAAAATAAAATTAATCACTTTCAAATGTCAATTTTAATTGTTTTTTTTTTCTTCTTTTACTCATTAATTGTTTTTTTCCGTTACTGTTATTGTTTTAGTCATGTGTAATTTGTGAATGTGAATATAACATTATTTGTGTTTTGTAAACGTAATTACAATAAATATTTCTATTCTATTCTAATTTGTAGGCGGGTAACATGTCTAAATCATAGCTTTTTATGTCAGTTATTTATGTTATGTATGTTAGTGGGTATAAATTACCGCTATGCACAGTGGCGTAGCTATCGTGAAGCCGGGTGGTGCTGTGCACCAGTGCCTTGGAGTTCAGGGGGCCCTCTAACCTAAGCTTTTAAAGGAGAACGTAGCCTAGTATAATAAATTGAGCTCACTATATCCTATTCTTATTCCTATCTATAATTTTGAAGGCCAATATAAGTTCAAGCTACGTGAAAAGAGGGGGTGGGACATGATTCTTTATCTGTGCATCGAGGCCCTTGTCCACCTAGCTACGCCATTGGCTATGCGTGTAACATATGAAATAAATTGTTTCTTAAAAAATATTTTTTATTCACATAACGCTATTTTGTTTCAACAAAACAAAAAAATATTTTATTATAATCTTTTATTTATGTAAATTTTCAGATCAAAATAATTACTTACAGTCCGCCAGGATGAGTTACAGTTTAAAGAATATAAATGCGTATCTGGAGAATGAGCTACCGATTCTAATCTATACAAACAAAAAAATGAAGTGTCTGTTGGTAATATCAAAATAACTGCACTTTTTTTCCTCTAGGTATAACATCTCTACGACAGGAATGTTGGCAACGCATCATTAAATTATTTGGTGTCGAGGATTCCGTCTGCTTGTTATGTTACGCCAATTTTATTGTAATACATTTTTTTTTAATACTTTCGAATAAAATTAATTTATTCATTTTTTGTCTCGTACTAGTTTCCATGTGCTGACTACAGCTATATTTGTTAGTTGAATACAGGCGAATATAAACATATTTATGAATTACAGCGCGTGTAAGGTGAACTCTATGATTTAAAATTGGATGTTGCTGTAAAGAATGCGGATTCAGTGATTGTAAAACATCATTACTGATGAATGATTTCAAAATCTGATTTTTTATAGCTTCAATCTGGTAAGAATCAGAATGTATAATATGACTTTTTGCTTTTTCATGTGTTTTAATTACTAATTCTGTTTTAAGACAAATTTTGAATACATCTTCGCTTGAATAACATAGGTCTCTCATATTTTTTAATGCTATCAGGTTATGAAACCATAACTTGTTATTTGCTAAAAGGCTATTCGTGCAAGTTTCACATTTTAGTATTTTAACTAATTCTCTGGCTATCCACCCAGAAATGTATCCAATCATTTGATCTGTATTTTTTTTTGAGATTTTCGCGATTTAGCATATTTGAAAGAACTTCTACGTTTCCATTTATGATCTGATCCATATCGTTAACAGTTTTAGTTTCTTCACAATGTGTATCATTTTCCTCGTTAAACTCTCTTCTGTCAAGAGAAGAATTAATAATTTCGATGCCTGATGCATACGTTGAGATGTGAATCTCTTTTAAAGGTAAGTAGTTTCCTAAAAGTGGAGATCGCAAGTCTAAATGTTGAAAGAATTTTTAAAAAAATCCTTTTAATTGCGTCGCGTTAGGATTATTATTGTAACCAAAACGTCGCTTCACTGCATCAAAGAAAATTTCGATATGGTCCTGAGATAGCTGATGTATTTTTATATAACTTAAACGTTATTTTTCGACTAACGAAAAGTAGAGGTATTTTAAGCTTTCAATACATATTAAAAATCCTAAGAAACCTGTTTTGAGTACCGAATTTAATATTTTTTTCTTTACTAATTTTATAGTTACGCGTCTGTTAAAATGATATCTATATTTAGTGGATATAATGAGTCCCAATATATATTGTTTTGCTTTATCAAGATCTGTTACAATTTGCTCGGAGTTTCGAACCGAAAATGTTTTTTTCGAATTAAAGATATCAAATAAATTATTGAAAATTGTTACAAAATTCATTGTTTCCTCGGCGTCAGTAAAAAGGGAAGATTTTAGCATTTCATTGCATAACCTAAGTGCATTTGCAACACGCATGCTCATTATTTCAGTTGCTAGCTTAACTTTCGCAATTTCATTTCGGAAATGTATGTAACAAGGAGTAATTTTATTTGCCAAATTTAGTCCCATATTTTTTGCAGCTTAACTAAATTATTTAGCAGTTGCCAACGAATCTGTTCGTCACTTTCATCAAATATTACTCTTTTCGCTTCAAATGTGTTACGAACTAATTTTATCATGTGACAAGTATCAACAAATGTAGCAATAATGCTTATTATTGCTACATTTGTATTACATTCGGGATGTTTAAAGGTTGTTTTTAAGCATTTTGGATCTTGAAGTTGACACCCTAATAATTCAGCTGCATTCATGTTGGCTCCGCAACCATTAAATGTGACAGCGACTATATCTACACCAACATTGTAGCAACTTCTTAAGCAAGTTTTTAATAAATGTGCACGAGTTTCAGCAGATAATTCGTTTACGAGAAAATACGCTACAGGAATGTTCCAGCTTTCGCTCAAACAAACTAACATAAACACATAAGCTTGAGTTGCTATTTCACACGATAAGTCTAAACCAGCACCAAAATCTACTACCACTGCAAAATTCCCTGTCCCCTTCGAATATCGAAGAGGCATCTCAGCAGCAATCAAAGTACATATTATCCTCTGACCACTAGTTTTATATATTTTTTCTAAAATACTTAATGCTTGCTTATTAAATCCAGGATTTCCAAAACTGTTTACATACCACTTGGCAATTATATGAGGATGTGGTAAATATCCGCTGAAAATTTGCCTCACATACTTGTATGCGATAACAGAATAATAGTACAAAGTTACTGCAAATTTCCTAAAAGCTGGTGTATGTTTTCGACGAGAAACATTCAATCTTCTTTTTCGAACCAATTTGTTTGTAAAGTCTACTGCCTCAGCTTTAAGTATTAATTCATTGAATTGATGGACAGTGAAAAGATTTCTTTTTTTCAGTTTTGACAATATTTCTTTTAAACTGTTACATTTCTTTGTCATTCTTTTATGTTCTTGTGGCAAATTGTAATTTTCAGACTGCGGTTCCCCATTTTGTTCCAAAAATTGTAATGCTTCCGGTGGTATGCCGAAAATTAATTCTTCATCTGACAAAGTTACTGAGTCCAGACTTGTTGGTGAAGAAAGATCATAATGCGTTTTTTGCTGAAATAAAAAACGACATCTCAAATTATATATTTTTGTATTATCACATCATGGGCTCTAGTACCTTGGCTAATCGTGGGTATTCTAGTATATCTACTGGACTTACGAGTCGTGGAGATACTAGTGTACCTCTGCCTATCTCTTCGGGGATAATAGGCGTAAAGGTACTTTTTCAAACAATGTATTCGAACTGTAACATAAAAATTAATATGAAATATAACAGATCGTTTTTAGGGTCCCGTGGTTATAGCATTAATTCATTGTCAGGTTACCTGTCAAGACGCTTTTTCCCACAAACTTTTTATCAAAAAGCCGAATCATAAAATTTTACAAAGAGCATCTTACAGCATACGTAAAGTGAACATTCTAAAAACCTTAAATATAAAGCTAGATCAAGACCGAAGTTTTATAAAAATAATTTCGGTATGCGAGTCCAGTCCTCTTTTGGCAACAAAATGTACCTACTTAAAAGAAGTAAGAAAGGGTTATCAACATCAGAAAGATTACACTGCGTTACAATTGCTCCAGGCTTTAGAAATGATACAATCTTTAAATAAATTCTAATAAATTTAATAATAATTGTAATTAGTTTAATAAAACATGTTCATCCCACTTTATAGACGAATTATAATAAATTTATAAAACACATTCATCCCCCAAAAAATTCCAATTCCTGTCAGAGATCGAACCAAACGGTACCCACCATAAAAACATCGAGATCTTTGTGTCGTAGATAAAGTGCTTGAAATATCTGACAACCTAGTAATTCAGTCTGATTCCAGTCAACTTATCTGTTTGGCCTTAACTGTGTTACAGGCTTGTTTCTTGACCGCTTTTCTAATTATTATACATTTATGATAAATATTGTTTATATTTTAAATTAAAAACAACTGCCCAGTCACAATTTTCATTCCGAGATAATATCGCTTAACAATTAAACAAATGTAAATTAATGTAGATTCAATAAATAACGGATATCACAGGTTTACTGACTCGGAATCGCCACCCATGTGAGATGCATCGTATTATTAATAAAAGCGTGCATAATTCGACGTTTGTGCGCAGATGAAAAAGCGATTATGTCCACCCCAAGTACACCGCGCACCCCACCTCATATTGTTACACCGTTCTACACTTTCATATCGATAGTTTTGATAAAATGTTTATTTCATATTCACTGACTTTAGTCTTTCCCACACAGAATAGGATTGGTATCACCGCTTTAGTGCCTATTCTTGCCGTCGTAACGTGTGTGCTAGTCGTTGGCTTGTTGCGGTATGAAGGGTAGTAGAGTAGCCGGTAAACTTGCTTTTGAATGAATGAATGAATGAATAAATGAATGAATGAATGAATGAATGAATGCATGAATGAATGAATGAATGAATGAATGAATGAACTCTTTATTGTGCACAATCAAACTTACAGATTAATAAATATAATTACATATTTAAATACTATTAGCAACATAATACTGAAATACATTTGTCAATTTAATACTCAATTTCAAGCAGTAAATTTCTCACTTGTGCAAAATTATTATTTTTACTGGATTTAATATATTATTTTACATAATCTACTGAAGATAAGCGGTAGACTTATCAAATCGAATTGATAATAAGATTTTATGATTATAAACGAACATCACATTTCATTACGGATGAGATGTGTTCTATTGTAAAATCTAAATTATATTACCTTTTAGAAATCATTGATACACTAATAAAATATGCCATTGCCATCCAAAATCAAGCAACAAAGCGAAGAAACGCCATTTGAATGGGCATTAACATTGGGCGGTACTACAAAGGCTGTGTCATTCTATTAAGCCTTCTTCAAGTATTCGGGTTATTCTGTGTGGCCGCTTGGTCGCGTGGCGCTGTATCGAGATCAGATATCAAATCAGTTCTATTATACTTTTAAACGATCTCTGAGATAAAATTAACCTAATATTTCGTGTCGTTTCAGCCATATTGATACGTTTTGAATAATTTAAATATGTTTTAGCATATTCCAGATGATCTAACGTTTCTATTATCTTTTATTATACTTGAAGTTACCTTTTATTGAAAAGTTTCGACACCACTATTGTTAAGCAATAAGACGTGTGTATAATTTCCAAGAATTGATTCTTATTTATACTTTTTTTTAAAATTAATTCACTATGCTTTCTAGTTAATTTTCATGATTTGAAAGAACACATTACACGTGTAGATATAATTTGCTCAGATTTTTACCCTACAATATTTCTAGATTGTGCCTCAAAATTCAGTAAAATATTATATTTGTATAGGACCGATTTCAAGATCATACTCATACTTAATTTGTTATTAATTTTATGTATTTAAAATTTAAAAAAAAGTATTATGATCTTAAAATACGTTACTTATTTGCTTTGCTTTACTTTGCAAATTAAAAAACTGAACTTCTATTTCCTTGATCATCGATTCTGTCATAAATTGACAAAAGTTCTTCACTTCGTCACTGCGTTAAATATAGATAAATTATATCAGATTTATCAATGAATTTATTCGAGATGATTTATTAGTCTATACTGCGCTAAAACAAAACAAAAGAGAACACTAGCATTTATGTAAAATGTAACAGATTTGAGTGCCCGATTATTAATTTTCAACATTTTATTGTGACTTTATAATTTTTCCTATGAAGCCATTCAATTACTTAAACCATAACTTTTATTGTCATTTACATACATAGCAATTTTTCATGTATGTCGCGTTTGCTAGGTACCTTATTTCATTGTGAATTTTGAGTTTTGCTACCTTAATATTTGCGACTTTGCCCGATTAATACTTTGTAAATCTGTGCAGTATTAAGATCACAATACCATACGTATTATTAAGATAGGCCTACCTTGGTAAAAATATCGTTAAAGTACATGCGTTAGTAATCATAAATATGAAAAATGCTCTACCTTGTCGCTGCGTCAAAGAGTCCGCTTCGAATAAAAGAAAAGACTCGTCAAATTAGTACATAGCACGTTATGAATACAAAATGAGGTCAAACAGGGCACTTTCAAACATACACTATTATAAAATAAAATATTCAGCTCCATTCATTACTTGCGCGGTGCCTACATTATTCGGCGATGACAAGACGAAAGGCGGTGCCTTAGTTTGAACAGTTGGCACTGAGTTCAATAGAGGGCGATTTCGGTATAAATTATAAAGGTACTCATAAATTATTACGAAATAGGATTCTTCACGAATATTTTGATTAATATGACAGTCTCGATGGCCTGGTTTGCCAATAGAAAGTTTGCCCTAGCTGAAGGTTGTGTATTTGATCTCCAATAACTCATTTACAACTGCGCGAGAAAGCAAATAAGTTCTAGGTTTAGATTAGAAACTTAACACTTGAGCTATAACTTACGAATCTTAAACACCATACTTGTAATTATCAAAAAAAATGGGTATATATTGTTACCCAGCATATTAGGTAGGTTTTTTTATTGGTTAAGTTAGTCGATGACTTGATGACTTCATATAAGTTTTTCAATTTAACGTAATTAAAAACGTGATAGCGTTATACTGTAACATAATATTTAAAGCTTTGTTACTTATTCCACAATTTTTTTCAAGAACAAATATTTTAACATCCTTTTTTTTTGTAATGGATATTTCAAAACTGTTGATCGATTTTGAAAAATCTGTCACTACGTGATAACTTAGCTATACTGCAGTGACATAGCCTATATTTTACGAAAATCAGATTAGTAGAACCAAGCCTAGGGGCAGGCGAAATGAAACGATGTTTGTCGTTGATGGCTTCCAATTTAAAGAATGCACGAGCCTGTATAGCCCCACCTTAGTATAGCAACATATCAGTCACATCTTCGATGTCTATAAGTCGCGCGAATTTCAGGAAATCCCTCTATTTGTTTGCCTTCTAATCTTCTTCTTCTTCTTCGTCCTAGCCTTATCCCATTTCTATGTCAGATGATATCGGAGTCGGCTCCTTAATCCAGGGAATTTGACAAGGGTGCTAGTTTTTACACAGAGCGACTGCCATCTAACATCTGCAACTCAGAAGGGAAACCAGGCCCAATCCTAGATTAAGTCAAATTCGAATACACGAATCCGGGTTTCCTCACGATGTTTTCCTTCGCCGTAAGAGCGCTCAGAAAATGTACTTGAGTTAGAAAAACTCATTGGTACATGGCGGGTTTTGAACCTGGACTACTCGAATGAAAGTTCAAAGCTAACCACTTGTCCACCGAGGCTCTAATATTCTAATATTATAAAATATAAAAAAGCTGGTTTACGGATGATAATTTTACGTGATAACGTTCCTTTTGCGGCAAAGTCCGTCAACTGCTCCTTCTTTGGGGAATTATTAATAACGAATTTTCGGAGAACGTCCGCTAATTATTTTTTATCAGATTACCAGAAAACATTGATGAAAAATTGCATAGTTTTAGGTGTCACAAGCCAAACGCTTAGACCGATCGTGCTTCTCTATCTCTTACTCCATAATCTCGCTTGCACGAGGAACGTGACTGTAATGTCATGCTTTTTCGTACGAGGAGCCGGCGTTTATCAGGTTCAAAAACAAGTGATATCTGACGTCACAATAGTTTTGTACAAATTCACAGTCAGCAGCAAGTGGTCAAAGTACTAAATAACAGCAGTGGTAACGGTATCACAATAAATTAAGCAGGCTTTATATCAATTCGTTTAATAGATAGGAATAAATAATGGCAAGTGAGCGCCCTGAAGGAATGATGAGGTATTCGGCGGGTCGCGGGGCGGGAGCGCGTCATATTATGCGGCTAAAAGAGCCTGTCGGTGCCTTTGATCCGGCTCCGCGAAGCTGTGTGCGTACAAGATGCACCGCCTGTCTGCCCGTGATATGGATGTGACTAAACCTTGATTAACGTACTGAACTCTTTATAGAGGTCAGCAATTTATTTTGCGAAAAAGTTTGTGTTTACAATCAAAATCCTGTTTTTAAATTCGGTTAGGTATTAGTTAAAATGGAAAAATAATATGGAGAGACTAGCCGTTACCAGCGACTGTAGTCGTTGGGATTCTACCTTTACATTGATTAATAGTGAATCTGGCTTCTGCTTTCGCATATTAACGTTTTCCAGGTAACAGATCGATGGGGTATTTATGCAAGACAGCGATGTACTACAGAGTCTAGAGACAATGGCGTTTTGTTACTATTTGGAAAGTGCGCTGTTTTATGATATTTAAAAATTATTGCCTCTATGGTAGAACGTAGTCGGTGTCCGACTTTGAGTTCGCGGGTTCGATTCCCAGGTCGGGCAACTAGTTCTATCAGTTTTTTCAGTTTTTATAAAAAAACAACACGTTGCCTGCGATTAGATCTATCCCCGCTATCATCGGCTAACCCTTGTGATAATAGAATGTCCCGGCTACCCCTTCGGGGGTGATGGGCGTGACAATATTTGTTCTATAAAATCATCAATTTAGCATCAATTAATTGAGACCATTTTTTGTTCAAAATTTACTATTCTTCATGTTGTACACTTTCATAGTATTTTTATTACATAACTTATTGGTTTTGCTGACTAAAGCATCTTCAGGGCCTCTATTTCATTAAATGTACAAACTTTAACACCTCTGTGGTTCACGTTTACATATTTAGTGAACACGAATGCTAGCATAACATAAATCCAAATATTAACTGTTCAGAACGTAATGTGCTTAATATAAAATTGAATATAATAAATAACACACGTTTTACATGAAAACAACGCACACTAACTTTCACTCGCAGCTTTATCTCGCTATATAAGACCAGTATTCAACTATAAGTCCGCTACGAACACTATAATTATTATAAATTGATCACTCTCAGTTCCTTAAAACTCTCGTTTAAAATTAGCCATTTTGTTTTTTCGACAATTTGACAGAACCTCTTTGGCATTCTATGATATCGTGGTGCTCTCATGTGACCCATTAGCATATTACAACCTCAATTATTGTAAATATAACTTATGTAACTAACTATACTTAAGTACCTACCAACTACTTCAAATGTTTTATTCAATCTAAATTTGGAATTAACTAATAATAATTAATGTTGACTAAAATACAAAGCAATTAATTGAACGTTATTCGTCTTTTTTTATAATATCATTATTTTATTAAGAATAAAAAGAACATATTTTTGTCATATGAATCACGAGAGCTTGTGATGACCCGACTGCGGCGTCCAGCTCGCACCATCAAACCTTAATTCGACAGAATATGTTATTGCTTTTTACATTTTAAATCGGGTTTAGTGTCATGTCAATGATGTGGTCTTGGAAACAATTTAATTTGCAAATTCAACTGAGCTTAGGTCAGACAAAAACTTATTATTGTTAAGAGCATTTCTATTGCAGACAGTGTGGCCATATAGCATAAACCCTAGTGTGTTTTCTCTTTTTTACACAACGTAAATACACATGGGTATACAAACTGACGAAAACCTTTTTATAAAAAATATGTATATCAAATATTTGTTGCCCACAAATGCGCCTAGATACATGATGATACGTATATTTATCACCAAATTTGCATAATTATGCAAATGTGGTGATTCAATTGAATATACAGAAACACACCACAGATTTTTATAGTACCTAATACAGTATTTACCAAATATGTATATCTAATACACAATTTTATGTAGCCTATACATTGCAAAACTAGTGTTCGTATTCTAGAACAATTTTCGCATTTTAACCGTTTACCCATTCTTGATTCACAAAAGAAAATACATATGTATAAGCAACATGATTCTAACGTATTAAGAGTGCCAAAACCGGAATTTAACCTCACATAAATCCTTTACATTTTTTAGGAACATACGTAACGTGAAAACAACGAACATTATAATTAAAAAATTACAACCGAACATAGAAACTCCTCCGTTTTTGAATTCGGTTGAAAACAATGTTAAAAATAATGTCAATCAGTCATTAATGAAGAAATTTAACAAAAATGTAATAGCAAACATTTATATATTATATATCAAGAGATGTGCCAAAATTATAATCTTCTCTTGCGAAGTTAATTGCAAATTTATAAATAACGGTGTAATCACAACTATTTACTCATTTTAATATTAATAACCTTATTAGAAACGATGCCTTAAATAATTCGTATAATTCCTTTTTACAGGTCGAATTATTGAAAAGAGATAACATGGAACATGTACTGAATTAAATTAAATTAGACTATAATGAGCTAGAAATTAGTAGTTAATAACATGCGTAGTTTAACTACAAAGTTTTAAAAACATGATTTTTAAATATGGTAGTTACAGGTAGGTATTACTGCTATTAGCATGAACGCTCCATATTAGGGATAAAACGTGTAACTCTGGTAGACAAGCCATACTGTAACCTCATTTTAACACTTCCAAGCAGTATTCATTCAATGTTATATATTTAGAACATTAAAATTTACCTTAGTTCATCGTAATGAAGTCGATAATTTACGTTGATGTAGCAGTAAAGAAATAATATTGCTATAAGGAGTCATAGTAGATCTGATCAAATATCGAATTTTGTAAAGGCAATGTCATTGAGTCCGTAATTAAGCCCATTTGTAGTTTTACTAAATATAACATGTCACCCGTTATTAGGTAATAAGATATTGCATTTTAATTTAAAATTAAAATAGTAATAATTTAATTTAAAATAGTACTAATTCTAAAGGCATAGAGAAGATTATACTTTAGTTACATTTTTAGAGAAATAAAGAATAGAGCCTTAAATCATATTCGATAAGAAATTAATTATAAATAACTTAAATAATCTAAATCCATAGAATATGTTTTGAATTCATCATTTATGTTTTGTGACGTAAACGAAATCGATAACAATCATAAATTAAAATCATTTATTTAATATAAATAAAATTTACGAGCTTTCAGCTTATTTTAGTTTTTTTTAATTTCAGTTTGAATTAATTTAATAGGAACTTTTACTATAAAATTTAATAATAATTAATATTAATATTATATTATATAATATAGCGTTAACTTTGCCAATTTAAAGTGCTTGTATATAGTTGACAACTTGTGCAACCTTTTGAACGCTTACAAATAGTTACCGACTTTGTAACTATGCCTGGTTCGATATTGTGAGCTCTCATCGGGTGACGGGACGCTACAAAAAATAGATAGAGCTTGAAACTTATCTTTATATTTATTTGTTAATATTGGACATTTAGTTTTCATTACAATTTTGAATAAGACTTAGAATTACATATAAATATTTAAATTAGAATACATATATAAGTATATCATGCTTCTTTGAGTGGAGCACACTTATAAAATGAATTAATCAAGACTATTGTGCCCCTACAAATATACCGAAATACAAATAACTAATAATATTAATGTATAAATGCTGCATTAACAGTATTTATATCTTAGTTTTCGATTCACACAATTTCATTCATAAATTATTTAACATATTCACATGTGTACCTTATTAGGTAAGGCATGCCTATTTTCTTTAAAATAAAAATCTTCGGTTTGATAGTCTATTGACGTCCATCGGCGCGGATGCGCCCGCGGCCAGGTGACCGAGCCGTTGAGGCGCGATACTGATCGCTTTGTACCTTGTAATTTTCATGCGAACCTGGCGTTCAGAGTAATGTGAAAACCAAAGAGCTTCATTTCGATTTTACTTTAACAATAAAAATATTTGACATTCATATGAATATACTATAATTAATATTTTAAATTTGAAAGTCTGTTACGCTATCACACCGAACCATTGTAGAGTTTCTATTGACATTTTGCATAGAAATTGATGAAGATCCGAACTTAACAACATTAAAAACATGAAGATTATTTGAAACCAGATGTTTTGATCTAAATTTATGAGTTCCATATCAATTAAATACCAGCGTATTACTATTTCTACTTATTCCCTATTCATATTATCTTTTTGCCTATTTAGATCTAAAAGTTAAACTTTCATCTACTTTCCATCTTACGAAAAGTGTTCGTATCAAAAACAGATCTCATATTTTATAAATATACTTCCAAAACAAAACTTATTCATCGGCGTCCTCTGATGTTTTGGCTCTCAATTACTCTTATATATTATACCGGTGTATTATAACCAGCTATTGCGGTCTCTTTCTATTTAATTGAGCTTAGGTGAAACAGGTCATAAGTCGGAGTGACATTTTCAACAAAGCATTCGAAATGTTTTCGTATGGTAATGATTTATGTGTAAAAGCGAGTAAGAACGTTTTTGGAGCAGCCGGTGTTGCTTTGTTTTTTTTCATCCTAAGCCTTTGGCGGCATAGGGCTTAAAATATACGTGTGTTGTAATTAAAAAAAGAAATTCCTCAGACAAGGAGACCAGACAAAACTAAATTCAAATATTTGACAGATCTGAAGTGTCAAAATTGTTTTGAAACTAATCATTAAAATCATTAAATTAAGTCAAATAAATGGTGATGAATGATAACGCATGCCTACTTGGAGATAATTCATTTGTATTTGTATTCGTTTACACGTGGCCTGATATCCATTAAGGTGGTTTTCATTCCTATTCAAAAAGTGACACACAAATACTGTAGTAGGTATAATACATACATACATACATACATACATATCTTCACGCCAAGTCCCTTACGGGGTAGGCAGAGAGTGTCGAGTGCCAAGTGTC
>DVZN01000438.1:0-13261 GCA_018237365.1 Caria ino melicerta
GTGTGGATAGACAGCCTAAGGTGATTCTCACACTGCTTTGCACTCCATCGCCTGGCACGGTTTGGCAGATTTTAATATTGTATGCAAATAAATTGATTAGTATAGATAACACGCCAGGCCTAACACACCAAAACCGCGCCGCAGCGGGCAAGCCGCTGAATAGCTCTACCACTTAGTCAGACATCACGGTGTTAGTGAAAGTAAACCTATGCACGCCTTTTAAGCAGCTAGGCTTATCACCAATTACAATTTTAGAGGAAATATTGACCAAATTTTGACCTGGCTCCCGTACGGAATACGGAAAAACAAGGGAAATGAAACTATTTTCTTATAAGTCTGATAGGTAAAGAAGAAACAAAAAATACTTACATAAATATAGCAGTAAAAGACAACAAAAATAACAAGGTCAGCCACCACTTTTTCCAAAGTAAAACATCTTCCAGAACCCCTATGCAAATTAGAAATAAATATGAACGATTTTTCTTTGTTTCTGTAATTTTATTGGAAGACCATTTAAAAATTGACTTGATGGAAGAAAACATTTTTAAATAATATCCATTCCTTTTTATAATTTTTTAAACGACAACTTTGTAAAAAAATTTACCAAGGAGCAATGAACAAAATATTTATATTTTGAAATTGTTTTTATTTGTACTTTTAACTTAGTGACATTCGACAAATTGACAGTCACCTGCTAGTAGGGCTGCCAATAAAAAAATCTCGATTACTAATGCGGGGCATTAGAGTCGACCCCCGAAATTTCTCGTTTAAGAAAAATACTAGAACTATTTTCATTTAACAACAATTAGATGTTACATGTACCTAAATTCCCAACTTCATTTCTACTATACTTACTATTCAAAACGACGCAAGGGACGTGTTTATTTACATTTTATTGTTGCTGTGATTGCAAATTATAGGAAAATGATTGACCCCACAGACATAAGACTACGCTTATGTCTGTGGGTTGTCCCTAAGGCCATCCCTCCAACTTCTTGCTAATTTCAATCGCTATTCGCTAAGTGCTTGATTAAGACGTTTTTAGAGTTAAGAAAGAATTACAGGTAAAAAATCAAGCTTAAATTTTTCGAATTTTAAAATTTGATATCATTCGACAGAATTAATCGATTTTATGGCATTTGAAAAAGTTTCGAGTTCTACAAAGAAATTTAAAACAAAAATACAACTTTACATAAACTTCGAAATAATATAAAATCATGACAGGTGAGCAGACGATCAATAATAATTTGCTTTAGCAGGCTGAAAATGGTTCCTTTTGATTAAGTTTCAATGAGTTTCAAACAATTTTGAAGTCCAATCATATATTATCCAAATTAAACAGAGTCATTTACAGCTACTAGTTTTAGAAACATATTTTTACATTTTTTATAGTGACATTTTGAAACATAATAATTTAAATTTCTTTCTTTATTATAGCACCTGTGCTTCATTACAAACTACCATAAAGTGTATAGTGATGTGTAAGTGCCCTGTATAAGGCATATGTACATTTTCAACACATAATACATAATATTACTTGCCATAAAATAGTTTTTCTTGACCCAAAAGAATTGGCCTTGATTTCACGAAATTCCCCAATTTATATCCCCGCGCCAATTCCCCACATATCGGGGATTTTCCCCAGAATTGGCAGCTCTGTGTCTTGAACAAAGACTGCCTAAAGATACTAATATTCAGGTATTAGTATCTTTAGTAATTGTACTAAAGATACTAATACCTGAAGACGTATATTATGAAAGTACTAAAACATGGGTCTATAATATGAAGAATATTATGAAATTATTAAAATTATAAATGAAATACTACATTTATAATGAATAATTATAATGAAATCGCAGACTAGACTGTAAGGACTGAGATTTTTTGCCTTTCCCTTAAAGGGATGATAATAAAAATTTGAAGATAAAAAGGACTACACGGCAGGCGGCAGGTCACAGAACATTATTAGTCACGGAGAGGTATTAAAAGAACATAATTACTCTAATAAGGACAATGATTGCATATCATAGTCCTAAAATTTTTATTTAACCAGTTTTATTAATAAAATATTAATAAAACTGTGAAAACGGCAGACTAGGTCACCCACAGAGTACGACTAGGCCATATGGACTTAGACTCTTTCCCTTTTTCGGAAAGTGATTAAATAAAGAAATGGAGTTTTAGCGGGATCGCGACCAGACATCGGCGCGGGTTTATTCATAAATTCTATATTTATTATTTCGTGTAAATGCAGAGTGAAGTGGCCAAAAATTGATGGCATTTTGTGGTATTTTGTTCTGTAAACGTGCAGTAATGAAGAATTTGTGAAAATATCAGTGCATCGTGTGTTTTCTCGTTGTCACCAAAACTCCCTTGAAAAGCTTAGGCAAGCTTGCCACCTTCTTGCCTGACACCAAGAAAGACTGACTGTGACGACTTACAATGACATGATGAAACAAGGACTATGTTAATATAAAGATTTAAAGAATACTAATGAAAAAGACTACAATATAAAGACAATAATGAAACGGCAGACTAGGCTGTATTGCCTGAGATTCTTTGCCTTCCCTGAAAGGGTTAATATAAGAAAAAAAAGAGTTTTGGCGGGATCGCGACTAAACATGTGCGCTGATTTATCCATAAATTCGTTATTTCGTGTAAATGCAGACTAAAGTGGCCAAAATTGGTGGCATTTTGTGTTATTTTGTTCAGTGAACGTACAGCAATCAAGAAATCGTGAAAAAATCAGTGCATCGTGTGTTTTGTCGTTGCCACCAAATTTCCTTCGAAAAGCTTAGGCAAGTTTGCTACCTCCTTGCCTGGCACCAAGTTCGACTGACTGTAACGAATAACAATGACATGACGACACAAGGACTTTGTTAATATGAAGATTTAAAGAATACTAAAGAAAAAGACTAATATGAAGAAAATAATGAAACGGCAGACTAGGCAGTATGGACGGAGATCTTTTAATAAAAAAGAAAAAATAATAAATATGTTGGTAACCAAAATAATAAAGTGCTAGATATTTACAAATTACAAACGACACTTCACGAAATGACTTCTAAAGGTGCATTTGATAACCCATTTGATGATTTTACTGAAGGAAATCCTAATGTTAAACAAATTTTAAACGAGTCGCAGAATACAGTATGATATGTCCATTAATTACATTTTATTTGTATGAATGAAATTATAATTTTAAATAAGACTTACTATTCATTTATTTACCAGATTTCGACTAAATTTCGCGAAAAGTTAAGGAACTTTATAACAGAAAAATTAAACTACCTTCATACGAATTTAAAGCAAGAAATATTTCATGATGGAACCATTTACACCGGATCTGCTGGTCTTGCACTTTATTATTTAATTTCTGCAATAGACAAAAATGTTTCGAACCTAGAACATTTACAGGTAAAAATATATTTTTAATTATTAGGTATATTATTCATAATAACTGGCTTGGACTAGTAATTCAAATAGTTCAGCTGGAACCCCAGGGGTCCAAGGGAGACTAAATGGGGTTTACACTTAGATCAAATTCTACAGGGTCACAATCTAAAATTGGAAGTAAACTTAGCCATTAATAAAACCCATATAGACACTTCTTATCCAAAGGATTTGTAAAGGCATGGAATAACTACCATCAGATATAGTTCAGTTGCAGAATGTGAACCAGTTTAAGAATAAATTAGACAAATATAAAGAAATAAATGAAGAGCAGGATACAGGCAGTTATAAGTTGTCTTAACTGTTTGGCTGTTACAAAATAATATTTGTTGTACCATTTTTGACAAATTGGGATCAGTTTATTGACCTTTTTTTTATTATCATTTTATTTTTTTACCAATGGGAATATGGTAGAAATTTAGCAGTGGTGGTTCACAGAATATTTAACCTTTTGTAGACCTACAAGCAAAAAAGTTTGGGAACCTCTGACATAGAGTGACTTGGAAGTCACTTGTAATATTTAATGCTTTATCTATGGAAAATAAAACTCATTGGTACTTCCATACTTAGTTTCACTTGTTTTTTTCCATACTTAGTTTGATCACAGTTGCACATTTTCTATATGAAAGGAAGCAAACATGCAGGTAGGGCACCTGATGATCAATCTTCACTGCTGCCTACAAACATCTACAGCACCAAAGTCTCTTTGCCAATATTTAAGAATTAAGTGCATATTTTTTTAAGGGTGCTCACTCATTCGAGTTATAATTATATTAGTTATTATTATAATTATTATTATATATAATATATTAGTTGCGAAGGACTAGATAGTTTATTTTATAATATTGGTAGGCAAGCAAGTACGTGGATTCCTTAATGGTAAGAAACACATGCAACTTATCTATACATATAATAAAAGTGTAGAAGAGTGAATTCTGGACATTGAAAATATTTTCAAAAAAAATCAGTCCAGATGACTAAAAATGGGCAGCAGAAACATATTTTGAAATTTTCAGAATTTTTGTCTATCTGTCTGTCTGTACCCAGGCCATGCTTCACGCCGAATCTACTGGACCAATCATAACGAAATTTAGCTGGCACATACTTTAGATCTGAGAAAGGTGATAGGATACTTTTTATCTTGTTAACTTAAGGGGTTCCTGTGGTAGATGACAAAAACACAATGTCCCTACCCTTTCCAACTAGTCCCCACCCTCCTCCATTTGTAGACTTATTTTTTATCCCATTTAATTTAGGGTGGGATTGCATGAGCGCAGGCTGGGGTGGAGAGAAGTGAAGTGTAGTCAAATGATGTTTAGAAGTTAGTTGTTAACAATAAAAATGTGTGTGAAGCCACGGGCAACAGCTAGTAGACACTAAAACTGTTCATAGTTTGTTGCTAACCTGAGGCTGGGATGTTAAACCTTGTGTAAAGGTAAATTTGCACACACAACATTTACAAGCTACCTTACATTTCTAACACAACAGCAAGCATTGACATTATGTAGACTGGTAAAACAGGTGCTACCAATCTGGGCAGGTTGTTGTAAAAACAGTAAAAAAATGGAGCTCAATTTAATAATGAGATTTCCACTTACAAGATGGGGTCAAATACTGTTGCATAGGAAAGTTGACTAATACATTAGTTGAACTCAGTGCTGGATTAAGACAGCACAGTAGCAAATTCTATTGAGTATGAAATATATTTTACCACCTCTGTGGTGGAGTGGTGTCGGTGTCCAATTTTAACGCGAGAGGTACCGGGTTTGATTCCTGGGTCGGGCAACTTGTTCTAAGTAAAAGATTTTTCAGTTTTTCTAAAAAACAACGTTGCCTGGGATTGGGTTTGTGCCCGATTGGCGAAGGACTTACCACCTGTCATATCATGGGACTTAATATAGTTGGCTAATCGTGGGTGCATAATAGTAAGTACCTCTGCCTACCCTTTAAAGGATATATGGGCGTGACGATATTTTTTTATGAAATGTATTTAAAACAACATTGACACTCTGAAAACATTGGTGCGTGGAGCCCGTTACATTTGCTACTTTTGTGTTGTGGCTAATCCGTCACTGGTTGAACTTCTGCCTATTCTTACATTATGGCCATAATATCATGCAAGTTTAATATGCCAAGTAATAATTCAATGGTAATGTAATTTATTTAAGTAATCATAATTTTAGAATGCATTGAAATACATTGACATAAATAAATTACGAGGACGTAGGATAAGTTTTCTATGTGGTGATGCTGGTCCTCTTGCAATAGCAACTGTAATTTCATATAAATTGGGTACAAAAAGACCTAGCAGCCTGCCTGATTACAAAGCCATTGCTGACAGGTAAAAAATAATAATTAGCTTTTGAAACACTATTGGTAGCTAGCATAACTTGGATTAATGTAATAATAAACATGACACTCCATACTCTTTACATACACTGGAAGGGACTTGGATTTTGAATATGTTACATTAGTTCAACAAAAACAAACTCCATGTATTTATTTTTGAAATTGCTACTAAATAAAATATAAATTGCTTCTCTTCTGTCAAGCAGTTTTTTAACAAAAGAAAATAGCAGTTTGTATTTAAATATACATTGGGCTTAATTTAAATATCTTCATTCAAACTCAATCCCCAAATTAATCTTTTGCATATGAAGCACATCAAATAATATTATTTTAAGAAATTAGGTAAGTTGGCCAAACATGACTATCTTTGCTAATAATTTGCAATGTCTCTCTGTATGTTAGTTACCTTTTCACACTTGTGCAAGAAATAGATAATTTCAATGTACGGGCATTTGAGTACTTCCACTTATGTCTCACTTCTGAAGTAATACTATGGGTTCTAAAGCTGAGAGCAGATAAATCATTCATATCTGGGAAATATATATAAGCTGGCCAGCAACTGTTATAGAAATGTACACTTCCCATTTTTATCAGATGATTAAAGTAACAATGTGTAACAAAATCATTTCAAAACCTTATAAGCTAAATCAAAAAGTCATAAGACTGTAAAACAAAAAGTAAAGTGTTTAAAAATAAGTACATGAAGATAATATTTAAGTTATTCTATTATTGCAGGCTACTAAATCTAATTTCTTTACTAAATGATTCACCTGATGAACTCTTATATGGGAAAGTTGGCTATCTCTATGCTTTATTGTTTGTTAACAAGTATGTAAGCGGAAAAAATTTAATACCTGCTGATCACATAGAAAAGGTAATATTAATTTTTTATACAAAATAAATTTTATTAGTACCCTTGTAGGTAAGAGATAATTGGGATGCTTTTGAGATTGGAAAACTATTGTTTTTTAATTACCTACTTCAATAAATATCATTGTAAGAAGCGAGATGAAAGAGTTAGTTGTTTTCCTAGTAAACAATAGGTAGTTGCGACACAAACCATGTTAATGTAGTAGTTTATACAAAAAATGTAATGTTTTCTTAATAAATAGCAAAAACTTAGTGTTATTTTTTATAATATTAAAAGACAAACAAGCCGACAGTTTCTCTGAGGGTAAAAGATACATTATACGTGGGACACTCAGAAAGTTTTGCGAAAATAAAAATAAAATGTTTTATAGGTAAGTATGTTTTTATAGAATCTTCTCAAAGTATTCTCCACCAGCCTCAATACAAAGTTTTCAAAACACTTTCCATTCCGCCGCAGACACCTAATTTACAGTCTGCTCAAACGCTGACAGCGCATCTTCCGGCGACGAAAATTGTATCCCTTTGAGCTGAGTTTTTATTTTACGTTAAGTCACACGGTGCTAGGTCAGGGCTGTAAGGAGGGTGACCCAAGAGTTTGACCGCGTGCTGTCCAGGAAGTCCCTCGTTCTGAGCGCGGTATGGGCGGGTGCTTTGTGGTGAAGCTGTACCTAACCCGCGCAGTCCTGTGTTTGGTCGCTTGGTGCTCGCAATTGCCAAAACTTCTGGCAAGCATTTGGTAGTATACCATTCAGAGTTAATGCCCCTTTGATTCCGCAAAGGAATTGACACCAAGAAGCCAGTCATATTGAAATAGCTGGCGATCAAAATCTTCCCTGCGCTTCTAAATCGCTTCACTTTAGTAGGTGTGGCTTCGTTTAGAAACACCCAAACCGTCGAGTGGCGCTTAGTTTCTGGATTGTATTGATAAATCCCGGACTCATCGTCTGTAATGATATCGTAAACAAGCCGAGACGCGCCTGCATCAAATTTATCATGTCATGGCACCATTTCATCCGGGCCTGTTTCCGGGCCTCGGTGAGATGGTGCGGCACCCAGCGTGAAACTATCCTCCTTACGCGAAGATGTTCGTGTAAAATATCATTAACGCTTCATGATCCGATCTGCATTATGTGCTGATGAATCTCCTGATATGTAATTCGCCTATTGTCCTGAATTAAATTTTTCACTGATAGCACGTTTTTTTCCGTAACAGCCGTTAAAGGGCAACCACTTCTTTGTTCATCCCGCATAGTTAGTCGACCGCGCTGAAATTCATTATACCAACAATACACGGTTGCCTTGGAAGGGCCTTCATCCAAAAATGCCATCTAAACTCTATCGTACGATTCCTCTGGTTTTAGGTGACATTTAAAATCATACCGCGAAAATGTTCCTGGCGTAGATCCATTTTTCAGTAAGACTAAAAAAAATGGAGGGAAATTTCAAAATTGGAACGTACCTTTTTTTGCTTATAAATAATTATATTTTCATAATAAATTATTACCAGCCAGTGGCTCATAAAACCTTTTTTTTCACATAACTTTCTGAGTGCCCTATCGTAACAAAAGGAATCAGTAAAGCGTTGGTACCAATTCAGACAAGCCATTGTGAGTGTTTACCTACCACCTAGTCAGTCGTCCTTACAACTCATTGTCATACTAGAATAATAGCTAGTTCCCTCAGCTTCACCTATATGCTATGTCATACTGACCTTAGAATAGAATACCATTTATAATAAACTGTTGTTTATTTTTATTTTTTATTAATAAAATTTGAAAATATTGTGCCATCAGAAATAAATCTCTATTACTCTGCATATTTTTACAGGTTGTGGCTTCTATTTTACAATCAGGAAAGCAATTCTCATTGCAAACAAAATCACCCAGTCCCTTGCTTTGGCAATGGCACGACAAAATATATTTAGGAGCAGCTCATGGCATGGCAGGAATTATCTACATACTTTTTTTGGTAGGATTAAAACTGTATTTTCATAGGTGTACTATTATTTTATACGGCAAACAATAATACGAGCTGTTTAAGTAATTAAAAGTCAGATAACTGACAACCATGTGCTACTGCACGTAACTTACTGCACGTAACAACAAAATAAAGCAAAAGGGAATAATTTCTATTTGCAATATAGTTCTGGAGCTCATAAATACTATTTCCAATTTTTTGTATCTTTTTTTCGAAACTCTGCCTCTACAGCTCAATTGGCGTTTGGGTAGAACGAGAGTGTTCTACCGAGTTGCAAACTCTTTAATACAGTACCATATTGCTTTCTGTTCTCTATGCCATTTAACATCTGCCTTCCTGCCAGAGACGAGCGTAGGCTGAATGGGTCTGTGCAACTTGCCCGAGATTCACCACCTTATTTACTCTCGTCGCCAAAACTTGGACCGTTAATTCGTTAAATAACAAAATTAATATACTGAGTAACAATTAATATTAAAACTTCAAAGGCTAAGTTCCAGATTTATATGGAGGAAAATAGATAAAATCATGTTAAACATAAGTATTCATTTTCTTAAAATTTATACACACACACAAGATATTACGATAGTGTGTAAAATTTGTCTCATTTATGCATAATTGCATAGTAAAATCAAAATAAAGATGGCGTTACTTAGTCAGCTAGTCTCAATATTCGCATTTTACAATTAAAGTAAAAGTTAGTAAAGTTACTAGTTTGGAGATTCGGAGAGGAAATATCAATGATATTATTTTTTTTTAAATGTTGCCATAAATTATTATTAGTTCACGAAAGTATACTTCAAATAAAAATAGGTTTATTTTTCCCGGATTCCACAAATTTTTACGCATTTTTTTAAGGTAGTATACATAGACCTGACCGAAAATTGAAATCTCGTTTGATAATAGATTTGTTAATTCAATTCTTACATTGTTCCAGTTATATTCCAGCAATATTTTACATAAATATTTAAAACTTCGTCATTGTAAATACTTTGTAGATTTCTAAATTCTTGACAAATTATTCCCCTCAACATGGGGAATGTTAATAACTCTCCCTCTATCTATTGGTAAACACTGTATTTTTATACCGTTCAGTAGTTTTTAGTTTATTGCCTTTTGAGGTTGTCGCAATTGTTTTATTATACATATTAATAAATAAAAAATATTTATGTATTTACATTATACAGGCCAGGGAATACCTAGACGTCAAAGATATAAGAAGTTTTATTAAACCAAGCCTAGACTGGTTACTCAGCCAACGCTTTTCCAGTGGAAATTTTCCTTCATCACTTGGAAGCAGCTCTGGAGACAGATTGGTTCAGTGGTGTCATGGTGCACCAGGATTTGTCCCGTTGTGCATTTTAGCTCATCAGGTACTTTCTTCCTTTCATTATTTGAGTTTGCTCCTTACAGTAGGATCTAAATAAAGTGATGAGTTGTGTGGTATGAATATATTTAATTTTCATTCATTCATCAGCATGTTACGGTCCACTGCTGGACGTAGTTGCACCTCACTGGACTGGCGAGTAGATGACCGCAATGACCTTTAACTTGGTAGATACAACTTAACTATATTTTTAATCGCAACTACTCGCGCGGATTGGAGCCAAACTTCCTTAACATCCTAGCCTCAGGTTGGTCACGCAACAAAACTGCCTTCATAGGCAGTGTAAATTTCTTGCCATAGTTGAATTCATTTATTTGCTTGCCTTTCAATGTTATAAAGAAAAGAAAAGACTGTATTATTTTGCAGGTTCTCAACGAAGAAAAATATCTTAAAATCGCAGTCCAATGTGGGGAAGTCATTTGGCAGAGGGGCATATGCACCAAAGGTTACAGTATTTGCCACGGCGTCAGTGGGAATGCATACGCGTTTCTTCAACTTTATCAAGCTACCAAGGTACGTATAAGACCCAAATAAACTACTTAGAAGAATATAAGATTACTGACAAACGCGATATTTATCTACTCATACAAATAAACGAAATCGAAGTGTCGCTTTGTTATATCAAAATAGTAGCTTTTATCAGTGTTTTATACTATATGGGGGATACTAATATGGGGCAGTGTAAAGTGATTAATATGTTTTCTAAAACATTACATTACTAATCTTGTTTATTTTTCAGCTCTTCTGTAATATAATATGTACGAATTATATATACATATAAACCTTCCCCATAAGTCACTAGGTGTATCTTTTGTTGAGAACCGATTTAAACTCCGTTGAATAATTAAGAAGATCTAAGCAAAAGATAATGGAAACGATTTAATTTTCTACAATATAAAGACAGTAATTGGTTAAGGAATAGGGAAGGTGGCGTCCGGCAGTGTCAGTCGAAGCAGTGTACCAGAGTAACCGGCGATTGTTCGCAGAAGCCCTCGCACCTGTACCGCGCGTGTTGCTTCACGGAGTGGTGCGCCGTGGAGCGCGCGGGCGCGGAGCTGCAGCGCCCGGACCGCCCGGCCTCGCTCTTCGAGGGGCTCCTCGGCCGCATACACTTGGCGGCCGATATCCTACATCCTCTTGATGCCAAGTTCCCGGCGATGGCTTTATAAACTTCGTATCAAATTCCGTAATGTTCATAAAAAATTATACCGAGGAATGTGTTTTCTTCGCCATCCTCACTCTGTAGGCTAACTTCGATCCTACTAAATGTAATATTGCGACACGGGCCTTCCTCTGGATGGTTTACGAAAGTGATAGATAATACGGACAATTCGATGCCTATTTATACACAAAGAAATGTATTTTCCTCAAACACTAGTACCTTGGCTAATCGTGAGTGTTCTAGTACACCTAGTGGACTTACGAGTCGTGGAGATACTAGCACATCTCTGCCTACTCCTTCGGGAATAATAGGCGTGAAGATACTTACATTATATGATATAGGTACGATCACATATTACACAATCTTCTCCGGGACAAATCGTACTTAACAAAGAATTACGTAGAGAAGCCGAGGAAG
Organism: Caria ino melicerta; assembly: GCA_018237365.1. Taxonomy (NCBI): domain Eukaryota; kingdom Metazoa; phylum Arthropoda; class Insecta; order Lepidoptera; family Riodinidae; genus Caria; species Caria ino. The sequence continues at coordinate 11,613 of DVZN01000438.1, forward strand.
TGTTGATGGAATGTCAGATTAAAATACTCTAAAAATAAAGACTCTCGAAATGCCGCAATACAACACCTCATCCATAACCTCAACATAGCATGTACAATCCAAGATATAAACAACACAATTAATAACATCCGTAGTACATACATGCCAGAAAAAGCCTTAGTCTTAGTTGTTTAGTCGATGCCATCTTAATTGTAATAGGAAACGAATGCAACTCGGACCGCAGTGAACTCGTAACGTGAATACGAGTGCACTCCTATACGACCAAAAAAACTTGACGTGTCCACTCGGTTCGAGCGTACTCTTACTGTGACAACCCGCCTTTATTCATTGAGGTAATATATAGACACGTTGAATACGTCATACAATGTCACATACTTTTTATTTAATTTTATACTGGCTCCTACAAAAAAGAACCCCCACAGGAATCGTAAAATTTTTCGTTCTTAGCATTTCTGATTTTCAAAAGATTTTCTTATATTATGACACATGTTTGAAAAATCACACATTTTAAATACAAGCCTTGTCCATGACAGCATTGCCGGATTTAGTATGCATGCCTCGGCCCACTTACAATCATTCACCAATAACATAATTGGTGGCGGCGGCAGTATGTAGCACCTACCTACTACTAGGACGTATTCATATTGATTGTTGTAATGTCTCTTCTTCTCGAAGCATTTTGACGTTGACTATTGATGGTAAGTAGGTTCATGTATAAACAGGCCTGGCAGATTCACAAAGAAATAGACACCATTCTGTGCAATCCTATTAACTAATCGTTATCTTATTTTGTTTATTGCATAGGAAGCAAACGAAGAGTTACTTAATGGTGCGTGATTACTGCCGCTTACGAACTAGCGACTGTAATGCTGGCATTACAGTCGCTATCGACCAGCTCACAGCTGCGTTATCGACCTTTTAGAAATATACAGGTCAACTCTTTTCGAGAAGGTCCCCTAGTCATTGTTGCGGAAATAATGTCGTCGGTTATTGGTTCCACATAAGCACATGATGGTTTTAACATGGTAGGTATTAAGAATCCTATCGTGGTCTTAAATATCGGAATCGTACAGTAGATGAGTGCCATATGTCAAGCTATCTTGCGTAAAATTTTGAGTTCTGATGTGGTGTCCAAATTAAGTGGTTTGGCTAAAGAGAACTCCTCGCATAATATATAAAAACTAATGATTATTTACGAGTCGTACAGTCCGGTCTACAAGCCCTTGCCACAATATATCCACGTCAGCAGTTGCTACGCTAAGAGTCGCTATCATTTCCTTGAAATACCTACATAGTTGCAAGTTGGTTTTTGTGATTGTTTTTTATGTCTGTGTACGTATGTACAAAGATCTCTAATAGTCAAGGTAGACTGAGATAGAATGCGCATAAAATTAAATTCGCCTATTCACATTATGCTGTATGTATAAGTTTAAACCATTTGAGCGCCACAGTAGTCTATACGTGAAAAGCCCTTGTAAGCACTGTACGCCAACGTCGTCTATACTTGACAAAAACTCAACTCACAAAAATATTAAGCATTTTGGCATAGGTGGTAGAGCTTTGCAGCGGGTACGCCCGGGTAAAATGGTACCACCGCCTTAACTTTTCCTGCCGCCATAACGTCAGTGCTAGCCATTGACGTGTTCCGG
>DVZN01000439.1:0-13261 GCA_018237365.1 Caria ino melicerta
CTGTAAATGAGGTGTCTGCGGCGGAATGGAAAAAGTGTTTCGAAAACTGGTTTAGACGCATAAAACTTTGTATTGAGTCTAGTGGAGAATACTTTGAGAAGATTCAATAAAAATATACTTACCTATGGAGCATTTTTTTTTATTTTCGCAAAATTTTCTGAGTGTCCCACGTATCGGTTGGTATGGGTGCTCCAGGCAGCTCGTAGGCGAGTTTAGATTTTTTGTCACTAGCATTGTGACTTTTTCCTAGTAGATAGAGTTACGTTTTAAGTAATCCGGATTGGTAACCACTACCTTATTACAATCGCCATGGCATTGCAGTTAACGCTTGGAGGTCAGAGCAGTTACTCGCGCAAAAGGTTTAACCAGTTGACTCAGGTCGGCAACGCACCAGTAACACCGTTGGCGACGTTCTTAATATCCGCGTGCACGTTTTCCTTTCAAATATACATAAAATAAATAATGTCAGCCTTTCTGTTAGCTACTGGGAATAAGACTGTGCCATCTGCAGCCAACGTCTCCAGCTCGCTGGCCCATGTGGTGGGAGAGGTGTTCAGGTAAGTAAGTAAACAAGAAATGTGTATATATATTTAATGAGCTCAACAATATACTGACCTAACGAACTATGTTCAAAAAAGTACTATCTCACGCACGAGACAATAATATCGACAAAACGGAATTTGAAAACAACGTATCAAATATACTTAATTGTAAAAATATTATTTTCTATCGTAAAAAAATCAACTCAGACTGCACAATACAAAATATAATAATATTACAAAAAAAAAAACCGAAATGCAAGCATACAATCAATGCTATACAAATACATGTCTGTAAGGTTGTTCAAAAATAGTTTTGTCCATTAAGTATTGATCATTCACGTATAATTACATTAAATCCTGAATCATTTGTGATAATATTTTAATTGAAGAGAAATAATTGACTCAATCAAATCATGAAGTAGTTTAATGTAACGTTCAATAAGTTTGTTCATATATCGTGCAAGCTGCCACGTCATAGTTGGATAACGACTTTCCATTGTAACCACTTCCAAAAATTAGAATTTTACTATTATTATTAACGGTCTTTAATCACCCCTCTACCGGACATATTTCAACGATTATTTTTACGAAAAAGAGTGACTAGTAGCGTGGTTAAATCATCACAAATTCTTAACGGATGTAGAAAATAATTATTCATTATTACTTTCTCTATATCTGACTACCGCGTGACAATATTGTCTAATGCGATTAAATACAAACTAATTATTTTTGCAACCTTACATTTTCAACAAAACACAATATTGTGCAAGTACATGGCACGTTACGACTAATATCGTTCCGTTTATATAAAGAAATGAAAACGTAAAAGCGAGTGAAAATGCTTAACAAACAATAACAGTAGCTTACTTACTTAATATGACATTGCTTTAATAAAGAATTGATTACATGTCTTTGTACAAAATTACAAATTCTTCACTATTTTATGGCTCAACAACATGTGCACGGTCTTGTGTTAAAGGGCGAAACGCTTTGACTATATTATTATTGCCAGTGTAGGAATCCTTAAGTAATCTCGTAGTACGTTTCAGATTACATCAAAATAATTTCAACAATTAAAAATCAATCTAATATCACAATAACAAAATCTAAGATTTTTTGGTTTGATTTCAAAATGGCTTGTTCCAAAACTATAAACGAACTATGTTCACATACAGTACTATCTCACGCACGAGACAATAATATCGACAAAACGGAATTTGAAAACAACGTATCAAATATACTTAATTGAAGTGAACCAATTATTAAAGTGAACCAAAAATGGAACCTTAAATACACGGTAGAAGTGATTTACTCAAATTTATTCATTCTATATTTACGGATTTCGGAGCAAACTTATAGAAATACAAGCCATGAGTAATCAAACACTGCATCAAATGCCAATTCATTACAAAATAACGTATAAACAACACATATAAAAATGACTCGTACCTAATCTAATACATACAATTAAGAGTACCCATAGACATTATACTTATATTCCTAGTTTGAAAACCACTTACAACGTATTAGGGGCTTCCGCATTCGCTGCCCTTGTTTACTGCAAATATGGAAAAGTCACACTTATACCTACTGTAAAGGATGTCTTGTATGTCAGGTCGAAACTGTTAGTTCTCGGCACTCAATTCGAGCGTAAAGGTCCATACTGACTTAATTTGTTAGTGATATTTAAAAACATATCAAACACGTTATAACGCTAACGTTTAAACTGGCTGCCGATTACGAAAGGTTTTTTATTTAAATGAAAAGTTAAATGTTGTAAGACATAAGTACAAAATTATGAATAATATGTTAGCCGTTGATCAACCGTAGTATTGAAATTGTAGGAAAACCATGTCAAAATAATACAGTCCATTGAGACTGAACTTCTAACAAGTGTTAACAGTAAATTCTCCCATTCGTGCAAAGAACAGGTTCTTGGATACTTGAAATGAAGTTTATATTAAGGTCCTTCCACAGTAGACACACTGTCAATGGCGGCACTGACATCGTACCACAGAGCGATTAATGGTCGCATGTTGATGACGGCGATGTTGTCTGTTGTTGCGATTTAGTTTCAACCGATATCAATGAAGAAATTTTACAGAAAAAATTTAGGCGTAGACACGATAGTTTTTGATGACTTCTAACTTCATTCAAAATTAAGTTGAGGTTTATTTTCTTATATTCATATCAAATGCAAATTTTATCCTATATGCAAACAGCGTGGGCTTCGCGGTGTCGTTGCGATCGGAACCTGCGGTTGTTTGATTTCGCCAATATCGGAAGGACACCTTTACAATATTTTATAACAATTTGCAGTATTGTAAAATTTTATGAGGACAAAGTCACGTACAATTCTACGATCGAACATCGGAATATATTTTTTGTGGTGAATTAAAAAGCAAAAGCACTAGCACCTCGTCGGGTCGGCGGTCTAGGAGTGTTCCTTGGTGAACTTCTCGTGGAAGGTCTTGAAGATGTCGAGCATCTCCTGCAGCAGGGCGGGCTGCGGCAGGATGGTGGTGCGGAAGTGGTACGTGCCGGGCCGCTGCCCGAACCCGCTGCCGGGCACCACGCAGATGCCTGGCAAAATGCAATACTTCCTTTGCTACTAAAGCTTTATAACCAGCGATAAATTCCTGCCAAAACTCTTAATGATCTTCGAACTAAATTATAGGTATTAATCGAGTTGGACAAACACCAAACTGCGGGCACGCAGATAGCGCGCGATGGCGAATGAGTGGCAAGTTCCCCGACACGGGCGTGACGCACACGCGGGGGGGCGTAACCCGACAAACAGCACAGTCTCAGCTAAATTATCGTCTCAAATCCGCAGACAATCTAGCGACAAATCAGGCGGATGGGCGCGCCTTGGGATGGTCTTGAGACTTTAACACTTTATGTGAAGCAGGTATTCGAGTGCATGAGTCGCCGCGGACTAGCACTAGTATTTAGTTACATGATTGTACGAATATGTATAGTGTAGCCGTGTAGTTGTATGGGCGTAAGAGTGTGTGGGTGTGTATTCGTGTAACTATGTGAATGTGGGCCTGTATACTTGTGGGTTTACGCAGGGATGTAGACGTGTGGATGTGTAAAAGTATGGATGTATATTTGTGTGGATGTTCGCGTGTGGGTTTGTAGATGTGCGGGTTTACGCGTGGGCATGAGCCTGTGGACATGTGGATGTGAAGATGTATGGGTGTATAGGTGTGGCACTGACCGGTCTCCTCGAGCAGTTTGAAGGCGTAGTAGACGTCGGGCGCCTTCCCCTCCGCCTTGGCCTGTTCTATCGCCTTCGGGGGCAGCGTGATGTTAGGGAACGCGTACATAGCGCCCTGCAACACCACAATATATTATTACGTAAAGGTAACTATGGACAAAGCTGTACAGTAACAGTGTTTTTAGCGTGAAGACTTGTGATTCAAAAACGAGTACATGTAGTATTCATTTTTTAAATCTTTGTTATTGTCCAAGGCAGTTTCATACAATATTAAAGCTCCGATCACTGAGTCATTTACCTCCTGTTTTTCGAGTAAGTAATGACGAATATGAGAGACGTAAAAATCACCTATTTATTTGGAATTGGCCTGCGATGTCTAATCGCAGGCCACATATGTAACACAGTTAGTACCACAGTATATTCGTGTACAGTATAACTATTGAATATTGATCGTTGCAAATCAGCATCCTTGAAACAGTTTTATTTGTTCCCAGGTAATGGTGTGGGCCGACAAGAAGACAAGATAAACCCATTAGGTTTATCTTGTCTTCTGGTAATAGTGAGTACATCAACATGATTATTTATCTCTTTGTAACGATATTTCCTGTAAAATGCACTTCAAAGATGTTAAGGTAGTAAATGTGGAAAATTTGTTTTCGGTGGATAGTTATTCTGGGATTATATTCGTATAGTAGGGTCGTCTGTCTGATCCTGCTTTCATATTTTTTTCGTAACGGGGCGGTTGAGTATTGGCTTGGCACTCTACTGCTTCGTCGACAGTTCGTGTTCCCGTTTGGAGGGTGGAGCATATAGTAAACACATATAGCTCGACATCCCAATCTTAGGTTTGGATATTTAGCTACGCTGCGAAATGGTTGGCAATGGAGTCGACGGTGTAGTGGTCTCCCCGCGGTGCGGCTGGCGGGCCGCCCACAACACCAGGGGTGTTGTACTGCTCTTACTACGGAGCAAATAAAACTTTTTGTTTTATTTGCTCTTCGATACAATAAATAACATTTATTTTTTGTATCGGAGTATTTTTGTACGATTGTTCATTCGTTCTTAGAAATGGGCGATCTAAACGTGGAGGGAGCGGCTGACCGACCAAAATGTGCATGGCCGATTGCTTATACGAAACACACTTCTTTTTTGCAATAAATAGGTAGGCGTTTGACCGCCATCTCACCTGATATTAAGTGACGATGCGGTCGACGAAGGATCGTGCCTCACAAGATACGGCTTATTCACTTTGGCCTTAAAGATGGCTATATTATATTATTCTTGAAATATACTCGCAAGCAATGAATTCCACTCCTGAGCCGTTCGCATTACAAAAGATATTAAAGCATAAGGCGGCGACATACCTTCACTTTGTGGCACCGGAAGCCCTGCATGGATTTGAACGTGTCCGCGATCATGTTGGAGAGCTTGTTGGGCGACCCTAGAGATATTGACGCATGAGGCGGCGACATACCTGTACTTTGTTGCACTGGAAGCCCTGCATGGAGTTGAACGTGTCTGCGATCATCTTGGCGCGCTTGTTGAGCGACGCCAGCACCGCGGTCTTCTCCTGCAGCCACAGATCATACGACGGCTCGCCCTTCTGCGGCGGTTTCGCCTGGAACGCACACGCTAGAAAATCACACATATTCCGTCTTGCAGGTAAGCATAACTTATTTAACTGTATGACATGGTGATTTATTATATTTTATAGATATATTAAACACGTCAAGTTTTGGGCCGACTTACGCGCCTATTCCCCCCCCCCCTGGCGACAAAACCGTATACGTCGTGCTACAAAACGGTAACACAAACGCAACTCGCGTCTATCAGGTCCTTTCGTGGTCCGAATTGTATTAATGTGACTATGTATACAAGAAACAACTTTTCAGGACGAAATTAGCTTTAAAGCTCTTAAAAGTATTTATGTCTGTTTACAATATTTCTGGTGTTGTGTTGTAAAAAACCGATTAAATGTGAGTCGAACTTCCACATTGAGGATCCCATTTACATTAAACTCGAAGGAACTACACACACTTTCCATTACACTGTACGACACAACAACAAACACGAATCTTGCTTAATCTCGTTTACTTTTACTTTATTTGTTTATTACATTATATATTTTAAAGGCTATACTTAATACATCACGTTAAGTCATAAGTTCGATTTTTTCATGGTTGAAAGTTAGTAAATTTCATTTACATATCTTCACGCGCGAAAAAAAGAATAATTGTGTGTGTGTGTGTGTGTGTGTGTGTGTGTGTGTGTGTGTGTGTGTGTGGGTGTGTGCCCTCACCACACAGTCGACGGCGGCCTGGCCCAGCACGGTGGGGCACAGCATGGCGGAGATGGCCTTGTAGAGGTTGGCCTGGACGTCGGGCTCCATGTTGACGAGCTCCATCCAGCCGCCGCGCAGCCCGCACTCGCCCATGTACCTGCGCACGACACTCTGCTGGATCCGGTTTACAAGACAAACAGGGCCACGAGATAATATTCATTAGTCTCCGTCACTCTACGACTGCCATAAAAAGGAAGCATGAATTTGACAAAGACAAACTCCGAAGAGTTTGTTTTTGCTCCGAACGTATAATTGCGATTGAAGTACGGTGGGTACGTACCCCTTGCTGACGGACATGAAGGACGCCACCTCTATCTCGCTGTACGGCTTGCCCATCTCCATCATCACCTGTAATCAATACACGTACGTTACGTTACAGATGACGCAAAACTTAAACGCGCCTCTGTAGTAGGCAGCATGTCGTTGCGCATCACGCATTTTAAAAAATCGGCGGGGATGTGCGCGGGGAAGGGAGGGAGCCATATTGCACTCTCGCTCATACTAGTTTACACTCGTGCTTCATCTCACTGGTTTCGGTACAGTTTAGAAAAAAGTTTCGTTTTGTTTTATAAAATCATGTATTTAAACTTGGCGCCAAAAGTTGCTATTCGATTGTTGCACTCGATTGTCATACTATAGAATTTTAACTAGAACAACTCATTTGTGATCAGACTGGCAAATTAACTGTCGGTACTAAGGAGAAAGTCACACTGTTATACCGAACATCATTTTAATATGCGGTTTTTTAAATTATATAGTACTAACTGTTGTGTACAAATTCTTTTTTATGTAATATTGGAGGGCAAATAAGCAGACGGATTTTTTATGGTAAGAAAATCACGCCGCTTATAGACACCAAAGGTGGTAATGGTGCGTTGCCAACATAAGCAGGCTATTTATTGGGATACAAAAAAAATACACATGAGAATTGTTACAGCGCTAATAAGGATCAAATGTCATGAGAATGTTGTCGTAAGAACTACAAGCGGCATGACCGATAAGTTCCTATACACAATTCAAATCGTACTCAGTTTCCATAATACAGCTGGTAATGTGTCATTATACCGACATTACAAGTTTTTTGTACTTATATTTTTCATTTATACATAGTTATTTCCAGTATACCTTCTTAAAGGAATAGAAGCGGCTGTCGGGGTCGTACACGTTGTCCTGGTACACCTCGTCCGCGAATATGAACAGCTTGTGCTTGTGCGCGAACTTGATGATGGCCTCGATGTTCTCGCGGGTCAGCACCTGTGCGTACAGACCCGTTTTATAATATCAGAAGGCGAACAAGCAGAGGGATTCTCTAATGGTAAGAAATTCAAATCGCTCCCACATCGATCGCAAAAGCAATGAACAAAATCCCAGATATCCCATCTGGGATTTTCCCGGCGACTGGACGCTTAAGACTACTGCGTCACGAGTCGCACGACGCAGTCGAAGTCAATAGATCTCGTCCGGTTTTATTCGAAACAGACTACAATTATTTATGGTCACTTTTCATTAACATTCCCGACAGACTAACAAAAATAAAATTAGCGACCGTATAAGCAAATATAAAAATAGTAGGGTTAACGAGGAAGATTAAACCAACCTGTCCGGTGGGGTTCCCGGGGTTGATGACGACGAGCGCGCGCACGCTGCAGCGCTGGCTGGCGTCGCGCAGCGCGCGCTCCAGCTCGGCCGGCGCCAGGCCCCACGCGTTCGCCTCGTCCAGGTAGTAGCCCACCTGCTCCAGCCCGTACTCCGCCAGCGACGCCGAGTACAGCGGGTACTGCGGGATCGGGATCATCACGCCTGCCCGCCGAGAGACCACATCAGGGAACGATCTCATCGTCAAGTACATATATTCATTAAATTACAGTACACTAGCCGTTCCCCGCGGTTTCACCTGCCTTTTCACCGCGTATGAGGCTAATAGCGAAATTTTAAATATCCTATTATCTTCCGGAAGACTTGACGATCGTACACATTTCAAAACATCATAGACATTTTTTGATAATAAACACTACATTCCCATCATCGGAGAAGTAGGGAAAATTTTACCGAATACTGGGGAAAATAAAGTTGACAAAGAAAACGAATCGTTCAATACGTCGTCATTGGTAGAATTTATAATTTTGAAACGAGATAAAACTCATAAACGTCAGGCCTGGTATTCAACGGTATCTGCCTCTTGCGGGCATAACGTATGATACTAATAAGGTCGGGGCGAAGGGTTAGATTTCTTACATCAAGCTACACACAGGAAAATACGACAACAAGAAGGTAGTGTATACCATCCATGAGACAGTTTTACCATCCTACCACCTAATTAACAGTCAATCTGAATGGCGGAATGGCAGATGGTCTATTTATTTGGATTGAAGCCAAAAAGGGGGCGGTAATACTCCGTGTGTATCAATTTCTGAATCAATTTTTATGAAAGTAATTCAATAATCTGTAATTATTTTTAAGCAGGTAATTATATTGTTAGGAACTCCGTGGTTTAGCCAATCAGAGACAAGCTGTCACTGCCACTCAACTGACGTCGAGGGCGAGGCGAAACAACTGTCATCGCAGTAGCCACTGGCACCACGGACCACCGCCATTCTTCGTTCAGGGTGAACGAAGAATGGCGGTGGTCCGTGGATCGGGATTCGGTAGGCGGCGGACGTATCGCTGCTTACGTATACTTAGAGCTCGGTATAATTACTTTTTATTAATTGTACGGTTAGATTAACATTAGGATCGTGATTGCTAAAAGTATGTTAACTATATGTAAACTAGCTGTTGCTTGCGACATTATCTCTAAGAACCTTACGAAAAACATTGTCTCTGTTTTTGCGCAGTCGGATAAAAAGTATTCTATATTGTTATAGGTAGTACAATTTATAAATAGATTTAATTTATCTAATTGATTAATTTCTTCAAATACGCAAAATTTACAAAACATCCGCTCAAATTCTTTTTTCTAGTTTTATTATATGCATATAGATTCCAGATATCAAAAGATAAGTTATCTAAATTTACTCTGAATTACTGTTCGCCAGATACCAGAAGATAAGTTATCTAAATTTACTCTGAATTACTGTTGGCCAGATATCAAAAGATAAGTTATCTTAATTTACTCTGAATTGTTATTTGTTCGTAAGTGACGTGTATTATTTGGTTTGTGTATGTAACTGATTATGCTAAGAGAATAATTAGTACTTTAGTAAACATTAAATTCTTGTGCAACCATCTCAAGTTTGTCGTAAGCTTTGATAGCTGTTCTGCAACACGGAATTTTAAAACAAAAGATAGGTAATTTTATCGACTGCGGATTATAAGTAGTCGCGAGAACGTTGGCCGTTGCATAATACAATAGCGCGTGAGGAACGTTTCAGGCTGAGGCCCACAATCGATCCGCCCTCGGGGGGCGGCGGCTACCTCACTGGGGTTGGTAACCTTTGACGTAATGGTGGGGACACACTGACGCCACCATTTTACCTTACATTTGTCTTGACTCTATGAGGTATAGAGAATCTGTCTACTTGTGATGCAGCCCATATGATACGAGTAGAATACCGCGACCTCCACTTAAATGGCAGAATGAAGAGAAGTCTTTAATAAAAAGGATATTAATTACAGTCACAGGAATTTTATATTGGCTATAGTTTGGTGTTGTAAGATACTATGATATGGCGAACTGCCGAGCATGGCAGTACTCACCCGAGGGTTTCCCGTCGACGTCGTTGATGAAAAGCTGCAGACAGTTCTTGATGGCGGAGGAGGCGCCGCCCGAGAGGCAGATGTTGTTCCAGTCGGCGGGGTGGCCGTCGCGCCGCTCGATGTACTCGGCCACGTGGCGCCGGATCAGCTCGATGCCGTGCGACGCCGAGTACGAGCCCACCGACCCGCCGCTGGAAGTACCACGTTCTCATTAGCTACCACCCCGCCAGACACGGCCAACTCACCTACTCCCGCCCCCATAACGTTGCTGTTTGGACTTTCAACGACGTTGTTACTGATGGTGGAGTAGGGATATAATTTACAAATGTCCCTAAACAAATCCCACATATTGATCTAAAGTAAGCAAGTTATTTGCTTGTGATATGGGTGGTAGTCAACAGTATTATACATAGATATACATACCATATTATGTATATTCACTGCTTATTCCAACGTTACTTTATGGAAGTGAGAGCTGGGTATGTCAGAACAAACATGAAACTAGGTTAAATGCGGTCGAAATGCGTGCGCTTCGGAACATTTGTGGAGTAACGCTCGCGGACCGAATTCGCAATAGCGAAATAAGGGAAAGAGTGGGATTGAAAGAAAGTGTCGATGTAAAAATGCATGCTCCGGTGGTTCGGACATGTAGAAAGAATGGATGATGCAAGAATGACTAAACAGATATACAACGCGAATGTGGATGACTGTAGGTACCCGGGGAGACCTAGGTTGACATTTCATGACCAAATCGGCCGTATATTATCTGAAGGTGGGGTCAAAAGTCTCCGAAACCGGCGTGTATGTATGAAGAGAGTAATGAAATGGAGGAAGCTAGGCAAGCATGTAGAAGTCGTGACACTTGGCACTCGATACTCTCTGCCTACTCCATAAGGGACTTGGCGTTAAGATATGTATGTATGTGTGTGTATGTACTAAAATAAACGATTTTAGTGAATTAATTTTCACTGCACATATGAATTCATAATCATTTTTGCGAGACTTTAACATCGTAGCCTCAGGTTGGCCATCATTACAGTGATATGTGATTGTCTATAGGCGGCCTTATTTCTTAAAATCAGGAAAGCCATCCACTTATTAACGACTGGTGTCAGTACTCAATCTATCCCCTTATTTTGCTTACCGTGATAGCTCTATCTCTACTTTTTGATATGGAGATATGAGATAGCGCTATAACGACAGTATGCAAAATCGAAAATAGATTGAGTACTAAAACCAGCCGTTAACAGACAAACGATTAACAGAGAAGTGTTTAAAAAAACAATACAAAAAAAGTTTTAAAAGGTAGTGTTTAAGAAAAGAATTGAGTAAAATCGTAAATAAAACATGAGTACCAATTTATTTACCCTAATATAAAAGCAGTAGGTAGATATAAGGTAAGAAAGAATGTGAGATGTATATAAGAAAGAAAAAATATGAGGAAAGAAAGTGCGAGAAGCAAGCGAGAAATTTTATGAACGAGAAACCTAATTAATAGAAGCAGACGTTACTTTGCCGAAATTCATAATTTCACAAATAAAATAATTAATTTGCAATATACCGCTAAAATGAGCGGGATATTGCAAATTAATTATTTTATTTTATTTTATTTATGTAATGAGAAACATAGCAAATACTTATTGCGCCGGAGGTGAATGTAAAAAAGGTTTTTAAAATAAAAGAAATACTTACAACAATAATCAGGAAGGAAAGCACAATCGCTTCCGTTTGAGGCATTATTGTTAAAACTATTTAGTACTCGCGCTGTATTAAACTGGTTATAATAAAATTTATTTTCTTTTATAAATGTATGGTTCTAGTGTGACCTTTGATAAAGTTATCTACGCAAACAAAATATAATTGTAGCCTTCTGTTTAACACGTCTAAATATTTATTAGTTAAAGAAATAAAATGAAATGTCTTAAAATAAAAAGCTTTTGAACTGACTTCTAAAAAGGAGGAGATTTAATAAAATTATAATGAAAAGCATTATTATGTGTGTTCGCGGATAAGTCGTTTATAAACCGATGGTAGTGATTCTTTTTTTTTGTTGGAAAGTAGATAATACTAGGATAGTCCCATGACTGGGAAACCAGGATTTGATTATGGCATTATTCTTTTCATAATGCCAGAGTCTTGTTCTGATTTGGATAGTAGGGATTTGGATTTTCCAAAAGAGACCAATCATTAGCATCAAATCACTACATAGTATAAAATAAATTCTATTCACGTCTGTTTGTCCCTATGTAAGCGTAGAGAATTAAAACCACACGACGGATTTTGATGTTTTTTTAAATAGTTAAAATTAATTCAAGAAAAGTGTTTATATGCATAATACATGCTTAATGTAATATAGAAACACTGTACAACTTTAAAGGTTTCTAAAGTGACGTCTGTGAAAGACATTTTGTCTTAAACAAATTTAGTATCAGTTTTGCAACCTTGCGAAGCTGAGGTGGGTTTTAATAATAATTAATAACACAACATTTTTAGTACAACATTTTATTATTCAAACTTATGCATAAAATAAATTATTATCGTCTAAAATAAATACTTAAAATTATTATTTTTAATCTGTTTTCTTTCAACATTGTGTGTATTAGAATTAGTAACGAATTTGTTAAAATCGTTAAATCAATTTCACATTTAGTGAATAATTTACAAAAAGCGATTATAACAATTTTAATGCATCAGTTCAACTAAATATTAAATATTTGAATTATACATATTATTTTCAAAGCCAACCGTATTTAAGTATTAACTACTGGTAAAAATATATTATCACAATATGTAAAAGGGTAGAAATAATTTATATAAAAATGACAGCTATCAATAATATTACTGGTTTTAATTTGATCCGTTATGAAACCTGTACCTTTTTTTCATAATCGTAAATGTACCGAAATTAAAAAATAAAATCTTTAAAAAAATATTTAAAATTAGAATTCCAGTTGAGTAGACCACAGATTAAAAATATTACATTAATCAAACATAATTAATTTTTATACCGTTATTCGGTATGACTGTGTTTGCTACATTGCTAGGTGCAACCTTAGCAATATTAATAACTGGCAATGATTTAGATTCTGCAGATATAGAGTTAGCAATATTTTCCAAATTTTTTATTGCCATGTATTTAAAGGCTTCCGCTAAACTTTGCCTTTTATTAATTCTAGACTTTTGAGTTGTTCGTCTAAGAGTGTATCTATTTCCTTGGGGTATTTGAATACGGGAAGTTGATAATAGAGCTACATTTTGCTTAGGAGTACTTTCCAAACTGTACACTTTGCTTGGTGATAGAATTTGAACCTTTTGCTGTTCTTTTCCTTCTGATAATACATACTGGCAGGTGATATTCTGTAAACAAAAAAAAGGCTTGTACATTTTTTGATATTTTCCATCGTCGGCTCTTGGTAAAACTTCCACATATTCATATTTTGGAACTTATGAACACTTGTA
>DVZN01000440.1:0-13247 GCA_018237365.1 Caria ino melicerta
GCAAATCGCCTGTGACTGATAACAATGTGGAGGAAACTAGGCAAGTATGTAGGAGTCGTGACACTTGACACTCGATACTCTCTGCCTACCTTGTAAGAGAATTGGCGTAAAGATATATATATATATATATATATAAATTTGCTGTTTTCACATCCCACATTGTTATCAGTCACAGGCGATTTGCTCGTGATGGTTATACCAGAATTAATCTAATAAACACCCAGACTTAAAATGCGAACATCTCTGTTCATCACACAAACCGCCGTCCCCGTCGGGAATCGAACCCACCTCGCTACTTGTCGACGCATAACGCAACTACGCTACCACTCGACCAGCGAGACGGCCACACTAAATGGTCAAAGGTGAACTTCTTGTGATTTTGTATTTGCCAGTCAAATTCCATTTAAAATCAGTCCAGTAGTTTAAAAAATCAGCTTATTACAGCTAACTTAATATTAGTTTCTAAAACACGCGGCAGAATTACTGCCACTATCCGCCAACTCTGTATAACCTAAATCCCAGCCCTTAAGAGTTGTTTTAATTTTTATCCGCATACAGGTTTAAAAAGGCTTTGTTATTTTAAAGGGCAATTACATGCAGTATAAAGCCTATGATGAACTAGTAAATGATTAAATACGGGAAACCGTACATCTTTGTTACAAAAATGACATTTTGCAAGGCCTCTCATTATTTACTAAGATATGTAATTACACTACAACATTGCTTATTGTAACTGCTGCCTGTGTTTTATTACAAAATTATACTACTACATTGTATATTAAAAAGTCCAGGAAATATAGTTTGGACAGCTTACTGAGAACTCAACCAGTAGATTTATTCATTGTGCTGACTGTTTGTTTTTGTACCATAGATAAAATACAAAACAATATTGATTTGTGTTTTTCTATCTGAAAAATAAATATCCAAATAAAAAAAACATTAAGTAAAAGAAAACGATGAGAGAGAATATACGATGCGCGCACAGCGACGACTATTGTGTATATGTTTAAAAATTAAACAGTAAGACTACCAAACAAACAACTCCCAGGTCCCGTACATCCATAAGAAATTGTGCCCTTTCAAATAAAAAAAGAATAGAATTTTGAAAATATGTTCAGAATTGGCCGAAAAATCGGTGAACATATATTAAAATAAACACAGCCGAACATACAGCCGAACACATAGCCTCCTCCTTTTAGGGAAGAATGTTGAAAAGTGACAGTATGGAGTTTAGTTATACTTAGATATACTTTTTATTCATGTATTCAGTCTAAAGCTATGTAGAGACAGGAAACGGATTCATGTTGCCACGAGCGACTGGATCAGTTTTCTTGTCATATAACTATTTGTCATCCGGTGTCTTCCCACACTTTTGTTATTTACCACATTATTACAACGCATATATTTTAGTTGCTCTTCGCTTTTAATTCCCTATATACCTGTCACGATGTACACTCCATACACTCGTACTAATATGATATCTGCATCATATTATTGTATTTTGATTGTAAGGAATAAACTCAATACTATAAGTTGATTTTTGTATTGGAACAAATATTTTTCTAACTTAGATAATAACTTAGATAATCTTCCGATAAGGGAAAATATCGTGAGGAAATTCGAACTGGTGTATTCGAGTCCGTCTTAATCTAGGATTGGGGTTAGTTTCGCCAAAGGTGGCAGTCACTCACAAACTGGCGTCCTTGTCAAATCCCCATCATTAGGTAGTCGACCACAATACCAACGGACAACAGACAAATAAAAAGAGGTAAGGTTTTCGTCCTAGCATATAAGAATGGATAATTTTAAAACACTGCTCAACCAATTTAATCAAACTTTAATATTAAATAAAAGAGTGAAGTCGCCGGGAGCTGCTAATCATATTGATTGTGTTTCTAAAGTATTCAGTATAATTTGTAAAGAGAAAGATTTCGTAACCAATTAATATTTGTAAGGAATAAGCCTCAAAACAATAAGCTGAATACTTTGAGATTCTGAAGTGGTTCTGAAATTCCATTACCAATAGAAGCATTTGCGAATATCAAATTAGTTGTTGTCAGCCTCATTCGTCAATGTAAATACGAATTCTGATTCAAAAGCTTTCTGAAAAACTGAAAAGATTGTTTAACTTAAACTAGATTACGTTTTACATTCTCGAAATTGTTTTGATAAAATATGTTGCTTCCAGCTTCAACCGTGTACTAAAACAAATATTTTATCACGCGTTTAGCGTAAGTGGCGTCCGACTTTGACTTGAGAGGTCCTAAGTTTGATTTACAGTTTGGGCAACTTGTTCTACGAGTTTTTAAGTTTTTATAATAAAAATAACGTTGCCTAGAATCGGATTTTAGCCCGATATGGCGACGGACTTGCCACCCGACACATCCTGGGACCCAATATTGTCGGCTAATCATGGATATATATGTACCCCTGCCTAGCCTTTTGAGGATGATGGGCGTGGGGCCTCAAAAATCAAAAAATATCTGTAACAGTCCTTAAAAATTTTTGTACTATGTTATATGACAAAAAATCCCAGGCGGGCCATACCTCAGAAATCCGCCATTTATTAATTTTTTTTCACATCATAATACAGAAAAATTTGAAGACCTCAGATTTATGATTTGATGTCTTACCACATTATTATTATTATCAACCCACACTGCCCCATATTTGTTGCATTCATGCAGAGCCCGGGCGGGTCGTAGTTACTTTATAAATCTGTATAAAACAGACATACAGATTTATAAAGCTGTATAGATTAGATCCTTCCATGACAGCAATCTATTTTTGTATTTTTATGCCAGAGTCCAATTTGCCAACCAATTAGCGAGTGCTCTCAGGCCACTAGAGGCAACCATTTGCGAGATGAAAATCACTAATTTGTAATTGAATCTGCTTCCGAAGGCGAAAATACAGTCTGCTACTATATACAGAGTACTCACACCACTTTCGTTATGATTTTCTTGACGATTTAAACTGCACTTTTTTATTTTGCAATTTTTTAACAAAATGTATCTAAAACTTGGCAAAAAAATTGAAAAAAAAAATTTTGAAAAATTTAGTGAAGACAGGTAAGTCTAGTTTTTTAAATATTGGCAGGCAACGCATTCCGTGCAATCTTACCCTTCAAACTGGAACACGTCCACGGATAGCACTGACCTTTTGGAAATACATAATTCAACAAAAAACACCTCAACCAGGAAAAATGGGGATTTAAAAGTGACTAATTTTATTTACTTATTGAAATTATAGGACGAAAGAAATAAAAATTATATAATATTTTTTATAATAATTACATATGCAAATATTTATTTTTACGTATAATTTAAATTTTTCTGTACAATTGAAAGCTTTGTTTATTATACAAATGGTATAGTTTTATAGGTTAAAAAGACAACTACAAGCAATTTTTTTTTCTGACGCCAATAAAGCGCCTATATCTGTGTAGTAGGTAAGCAGCGATACATACTTATGTACCCACGATTACCCGACTATATTAGGTCCCATCATATGACAGTTTGCAAGTCCGGCACCATATCGAGCCGTAATCCTAGGCAACATGGTTTTCAGAGAAACTGTTTTTCATATTAAAAAAATTCGTCACAATTTTTGTAAATATACAAAAATATAAATTATTATTTTTTACTAATTAATGCAATTTTTGTGAGATCTCTGTTGTTCGTTAGCGGGCGGCGGTGATCACTCACTCCTACTAACCGTTTGCCTTCCATACATAAAAAATGTAATCTATTCGTCTCGTTTGTCCATGTCTTTTTGCAGAATATATCACCTGCTTACCTACAAGGCAGCTCATAAATTAATCACTAATACCATGACCTTTAATTATACATAAATATTGCTTTTAATTATTTATTGATATTGTATTGAGCATAAGTTTATTGTCACTGAAACGATCAAGTGACCTCCAATGGGTAGTTGAATTATATTACAGCTTTATTTATTTAGACATCTATTTAGATTATCTGTAACAAACAGACAAACCGACAAATAAACATTTTAAAAATGTTATTTTGTAATTCTTAACAAACATTTTAAACATTCATAATATGCACTCATTAAACAATTATAATGTTAATATTACAATCAGACACTTCAATGTTATTCATTTGTGTAGATTTATTTTGATTACATTCCAGGAAAGATCTTTTATGGGAAAATATTTATTGATGATTTGGTTTTCGATTTTAAATTGATTGGAGAGTATGATGTATTATGGGAATAACAAAATGTTTTTAGAATTGCTTGGTATAATTTCTGAGAAGCCATAACTTTCAAGAGCGCGCATTACGTATCGCATTGTATACGTGAAAGAAATATTACTTAATTTCCTTACACGTGTGTTCACATAACGATGCAACATGGAAATCTTTTTCCGAAAAGATGCATTTTCTTCTAGTCCGTTTATTTTATTACATATATTATATACATTTGTCGTGTAGTGTGGGCAGAGTAAAAAAATACCAATTTGTCTGCTCATGGGTATCGTAAAAGGCTTCGGGCCCGTCCTTTTTCGGGAGGTGGGCAGCAGCCCTTCCCGGAGACAATAGTCTGAAAAAACATACACTGTGGTCACTAAACCGTCTGCCCATCGTGGTGACTATGGGCAAAGCCCAGCATGGGGGGAGACCTACGTAATGCAGCAGATTGCAACTGGCTGACGTATGTACATATATTCTGCTTATCAAATTCGTTTACGGCGGATCTCGATCCAATTTTGCCGATCTTTAACTGCAATTTCGACATCTTCTTCTCATCATCATCATCATCTTCTCGCTTGTAGAACTCCATTTTAATACAACACCACAGAATGACAGATTACCAGTGTTGCCACTGACGTGTATGCAAAAGCATAACTTAACACTCCTCCTTGCCTTTTGCATACACTTTACACAGTATACTGTACACACACTAATATTAATTTTACTAAATAACAATAAGCTCTCTTAAATAATTACAAGTATCTATTTTTAATCTTAATTTTATCTTTATCTTACATAAGTGTATATTAAGCTGCAACTTTAATTGATAATTCCTAAATCCTGTCTAAACTTTGCAAATTTAACTTTACACAATGGTTTCGTCAAAATGTCTGCTATCTGATCTTCTGAGTTAATTTTTACTACATTAATATCCTTGCTTTTCTCATACTCATACACAAAATGATAACTTATATCTATATGTTTAGAGTTTTTACAAAATTTACCTTGTTTTGACAAAATTACAGCACCGCTATTATCTTCATATATGTTTATAGGGTTCGAAATTTTAAACCCAATTTCATTTAACAATCCCTTAATAGGAATAATCTCCTCAACACAGTCTGCTATAGCATAATATTCAGCATGTGTTGTAGCTCGAGAAATAATTTTCTGTTTTTTAGATTTCCACATAACAATATTATCAAAAAGTCTTATTACAATTCCTGAGGTTGATTTCCGGTCTATAACATCAGCTGCCCAGTCAGAATCTACATAGGCGTCTACAATATTATTAAAATTAGAATTAAATTTTAATTTATATGCACTAGTGCGATATAAGTACTTAAGCACACGTAAGGCATACTTGTAATGTGTACTATTATAACAATTTTGAAAGCGACTCAGATAATTAACAGAAAAAGATATATCTGGCCTAGTGCCGTTTGCTACATATAATAATGCTCCTATTAAATTTCTATATTTTAAGTTATTATCTAAATTTTCTGCTGGCTCTAATCTTAAGTTTATTTCCATAGGTGTACCATATAATTTTGATTCTTTTATCTTATATTTTTCAGCTAAACTTTTAATGTAATTTTCCTGACTCAAGTATAAATTATTATTTGTCCTATCATGTTCAATATCTATTCCTAAGTACTGTTTTATATTTCCTAAATCTTTCATACAAAATCTTTTACATAAAATCTGTTTGACATTATTTATTAATGTTTTGTTGCTGCCAAATAATAATAAATCATCTACATATAGAATTATGTATATTTGTTTATTATTGTTATCACCAATATACAAGCAGTAATCATAGTTTGATCTTTTAAAATTTATTGCTAACATAAACTCATGAAAACATTCATACCAGTCTCTTGGACTTTGTCTTAGACCATATAATGACCGTTTTAACAAACACACTTTATTTCTTTTCACTTCATAACCTTGTGGAGGATAAATATACACTTCTGACTTTATTTTCCCATTTAGAAATGCTGTTTCTACATCCATCTGTTCTATATACCACCCTTTAATACATGCAATCGATAACAACATTTTTAATGTAACCATTCTTGCTACTGGTGAGTAAATTTCCTCATTTTCACTGTATGTCTGTTGAAAGCCTTTAGCAACTACTCTCGCCTTATATGTTCCATTTGACTTTATTCTATAAATCCATTTAACCTCAACTATATTTTTATTTCCATTTGGCGGGTTGACCACTTCCCAAGTTTTATTTTTCTCCAAACAATTTATTTCATCACACATAGCTTGCTTCCACTTCTGTGAATCACTACTACTAATAGCTTCCTCGTAGCACTCCGGTACACCTGCATTACAATAATTCACATAAACAACATTATAACCATATTTCTTCGGTTTCTTTCTTTCTCTGTTTGGGTGAATATTTTCATTCAACTCTTCATGTTGAACTATCTCCTCCTTACAGTTTTCCTTCTCTTTTTCAACATTTTCATCATAATATTCCTGACCATCTTCAAATAACTCCTCTTCACTCTTCTCCTCTGTGTCGCTGGCATCACACGTGGTGTCATTTCCTCTTTCGCAGGTTTTATCTTTTCTTTCATATATTTGTAAATATTGAGCAGGTTTTTCCATAAACCTCACATGACGGCTAATCATTATTTTCTTATCCACCAATATCTTATAACCCATTTCTGTGTAACCTATAAGTATCCCTTTTATTGATTTAGGACTTAATTTTGACTTTCGACAGTCTTCTGGTACTCTTACAAAAGCTGTACTCCCATATATCTTAAGATGTGACACATCAGGTTTCTTGTTTAAAAATAATTCATATGGAGTCTTCTTTATGGCAGTATTTGTTAATAATCTGTTCCCTATATAGGCTGCAGTTAGAACACATTCAGGCCAATATGTTTTATCTACACCTGCCTCTGATAACAAGCACCTAGCACGATCCATTAAAGTTCTGTTATATCGCTCTGCAGTACCGTTAAGTTGGTGAGTATAAGGTGGAGCGGGTCTCAAAAATATCCCTTCCTGTTTAGCAAACTCATAAAACTTTTGATTTATATATTCACGCCCATTATCACAGCGTATTTCCCTAATCCTTTTACCAGTCTGATTTTGAACCATTTTAGAGTAACTCACAAAACAATCAAACACTTGACTTTTATTTTTAATAATATAAACATTAGCAATTCTACTGTAGTCATCAATAAATGTCACAAAATATCTTTGCCCCTGGTAACCAACAGGACTAATTGGTCCATTCACATCACTATGAATGATTTCCAAAACCTCTGTAGCCCGACTTCTATTTTTAGCAAATGGTAAATTTGACATTTTATTTAAAAGACAGGTTTCACATCTTATATAATCATTTTCTAGTTGTCGTGGCAAACCATTTAACACATTTAATTCACACATATTTTCAAGTTTTTTAAAATTAGTGTGGCCAAGAGTCCTATGCCATTTTTCCTTATTAGTCATAAAAGCAACACATGAATTTATATTTGAGTTATTTTGTATAAATCCCTTCAGCTCAAATAACTTATTATTTTGATAAGCAACAGCAATTAAACTTTTCTGAGGGTTATATATTTTGGCACTATATTCATTAAAATTGATGGTACACTTATGGTTTACAATGCAAGACACACTTAATAAATTTTGTTTCATGGTTGGTACATAATATATGTTATTTATTGTAGTTTTGACTAACTTACCATACACATTAAAATATATATCCAAACTTCCTATCTTATTTGATTTTAGGGAAAAACCATCACCTACTTTAATATTGACAGGACAGTCTAAAGTCTTAAATTCAGAAAAATACTTATCATCATTTATTATATGATCAGAACAACCACTGTCTAATAACCACAATATATTTTCACTGTTACCAGAGTATTTAACTGAACTTACCGAATTTACCTCAACGTTAAATGAATTGTACGGTAGGGACGATGGTACCATTTCCTCGGCAATGCTTACATGTCCTCTCATATCTGAATTTCTATTAATATACTTTCCTCTTGTACTCACAGGAACTGAATATCGATGACCACTTTGATAAAAACCTCTGGATTGATAGTTACCTCTCCCATGAAACGTTCCTCGCCTATTCACCATCATACTTGGATTATTTTGTTTGCAAAATTTCTTTATGTGACCAGGTTGATTACATTTGTAGCATATTTGAGTATTGTTTGATGTATTCTTAAGATGAAATGACTGAGGTATCACACCACTTTCTTCATGCTTTTCATGTTTTTTATATTCTATAATTAATTTGGATTTCAAGTATTCTATCTTATTTTCATCAGGAACTGCATCAATAATGTCTATTAAATGCGAATATGTCTCAGGTAAAGTTAACAAGAAATAGTTTAATTTTTCTTCCTGAGATACTTTTTCACCTGCATTTCTCAAATCATTAAAACTTTTTTCAAACCTTATGAAGAAATCAGCCGGATTTTCGCCTATATTCAATTTCATATCAAGTAATCTTCTTTTACAAAGAAGTTTGTTAGCACTGTTTTTAGTAATGTATGTCGCGTCCAACTTGGATATCATGTTATAAGCAGTGTTTTCCGCAATAATCAATTCTAATTGTGAATCATTTACCCCATTAACAATGTAGTTTCTTGCCTTTACATCCATTTTTCTCCATTCATTTTCTTCTATACTACTTGGACGTTTTAAATGTCGTATAGCCTCGTGGCAATTCTTCATCTCCAAATATGTTTGTAATCGATACTTCCATTTGTCATATCCTTTGCCATCAAATATTTGTAATTTGTGATCTTCCTCCATTGTATCTTATTTTTAAACCACGGATTTCTGCTACCATGTTAATATTTGGGTGATATAATAAAACATGCTTCTCGCTTGTAGAACTCCATTTAATACAACACCACAGAATGACAGATTACCAGTGTTGCCACTGACGTGTATGCAAAAGCATAACTTAACATAAACAAAGACACGCACTTGTACTTTATCCACAAATAATTTTTATAGTTATTTTAAGCCAACCGGTTTCGCTTCAGGGCTATTTATACATTATATTATATTATTACACAATTTTAGTTAATGATTATAAACAAACTATGAATCTGACGTTTAGATGCTGTAAAAGCGAAACCAGTTGGCTTAAAAAAAACCTATTAAAGTTATTTGTGGATAAAGTACAAAAGTGTGTCTTTGTTTATATATACAATGGAATTTCACCAAGTGCCAACGAAAGAGAACATAGAATCAATTGACTTTTTTCATAAGTCAAATGAACTTAATATTTAAATCAAATTTAACTTTAAGTTTATATATATACAAATAATAACTTAAAAGCAATACATTCTTAAAGCATTAGCTAATAGTACAGTGCAAATCTTACAGTTTACGATCGTATGGTAACCGTAAACTTAGCATTTTGTTCTAACCGCAGCTTCTGTACAGGAATAGTTAATATTTCGTATTTTTATGTAGTTATATAAATTTACATATAGCTATATAATTATAACTGTATGCCAGCTAATAAATTAGAATAAAGCTTTTTTGTATCAATTTAGTAAAATGTAAACAACCAGTCCCTATTAACCGTAATCATTTGTAAATATATAAATTTAATTGTTTTAAGAAAGGTATTAACAAATTTGAAGCCCGTTTTACCTTAAGTAAATATTATTTGGATATAATATGTAGTAACTCAAAAGCAATATATTCTAAAAGCATTAGCTAATATTACAGCGCAAACGACCAGTTACAGTTTACGGTCTCGTCGTAACCGTAAACTTAGCATTAATTTTGTTACAACCGTAGTTTCTGTTCAAGTATTGTTAATATATACATTTTTTTACTTTTTTAGGTAGTTGTATAAGTTTACATATCATTATGTACCTACGTATAATTGTGTGCCACTTATAAATTAAGATAAAGCTTTTTTGTACCGATAATATGTATAAATAGAGAATGTCTATCAACCATAATCATTTTCAAATGTATATAACCTAAATTTTAATTAGAATTAATTGTCAAATTTGAAGCATAATTTACCATAAGAATAGTATTATGTGGGTATAATATGTAGTTACTCAAAAGCAATATATTCTAAAAGCATTAGCTAATAGTACAGCGCAAACGATCAGTTACAGTTTACGGTCTGGTCGTAACCGTAAACTTTGCATTAATTTTGTTCCAACCGCAGCTTATATTCAGGAATTGTTAATATATCAATTACTGGTTTTATATTGTTTACTTTGTGGTATAGGAATTATTTATTAATACATCACATAGGAAAAGAGAGAGAGATAGAGAGAGAATAGCATAAATTCTTAAGCAGTAAAACTGCAAAACAAATGACTTTCCGGTCCCGTACATCCCTAATTTTTTTAAAAAACCATCTCGGTAATATAGGCTTTCAAATAAAAAAAAATATTGTAAAATCGTCCACAAACGAAGGAGAAACCACGTAACATACACACAAGAAAACAAACATACGAATCGAGAACCTCCTCGTTCCTGAAATCGGTTAAAAAGGTTGAAGTAGTTGACTGTAACAAATGTATTTATTTTGATTAAAAAAAATATTGAAAAAAAAAGTATATAGTTTTCGATAATTAAGAGCATGGTGTCATTAGATTTGTATTGTCATGTAGAAAGTTTAAAGGAATATCCGAAAAGGTCCTGAAAAAAATGACAAAAGTTATAAACAAAAAAAATGAAAAAAATCGAGTTTGTTTTTTTTAATATCTCGAAAAATTTTCAAATTAAAAAAAAAGATTCATAAAGATGATAAAATTTGCTAAAAAAAGTTTCAACTCCCGGTAATGTACCTACCTCCAATATTAATCTATATTAATAATTGCGTGCAGAGGTACGGTATACTCGATTGAAACCTTACCTGAATTATAAAACGTGAAAAAATAAATATTTCAAATCGACAACATATATCCGCAAAATTGTGATTGCTAAGTATTTTCATAAAATCGTGTTAAAAATTGTAATGATGCTGTCAGACAAATCAGTCATATTTCTTTAAATAGACAATTTTATCATTAGTTTTTAATTTCTTTAAAGGTTACAAATATCTGATGCAGATATCGCGAGGTTTACCAAGGTATCATAGAACGGTACGTAGATTATTGTAAAACTTATTTTCTCTATTTAAATTGGAAAGAACGATGAAACGGAACTTTTTATGTAAATATCTGTCTGTTTATAAATGATGCTTGACATAATACATTTTACTTAGTATTATTTGACACTCCCAATGCTATATGAATCTATCCCTTGCCAAATATTCCTTGAGAACCAATAACTTTAAAAATATAACCTATATTTTATAAAAGATTGAGTAAGTTGAATCTTCATTTCACCCGAGCGAAGACGGGATTTCATCTAGTTTGTATATGAAAGAGACAGTGTAAGGATTAGAGCCTCGCTGGCCTAGTGGTCAGAGCTTCGGATTTTCATTCGAGGAGTCATGGTTCAAACCCTGCCATGTACCAATGAGTTTTTATAACTTAGGTACATTTTTTGAGAGCTCTTACGGTGAAGGAAAACATCGTGAGGAAACCCACAACATAATCTAGGATTGGACCTGGTTTCTCTTCTGGGTTACAGAGGTCAGATGGCAGTCGCTCTAGTGTTCTACTGAGTGGCGCTAGGGTCAGTAAAATGAGAAAAACTCATTTTTGGGCCTACGACCCCTGCCGCGAGGGTGTCTTCTGTGAGCCCTGAACTTGACTCAAGGCAGTGTCATGATGGAATATTAGTTCCGGTTTGCCGCTACTATAATTGTGACTAATTCTATTATGTACCTAGCTACTAACAACTTTGTAAATATCTTCTTGCAAATAAAAGTTTTCATTTAATTTCAATAGTCTATACTCTATAGACATAAAATTGCAATTTGTAGTATGTAATAGATTTTTGCGAACTGTGATATAATTTTTGCATCACATTGCACCCTGTCCACGAACGGATCGATCTCGGATGGATATTATATAGAGTTGTTATTACCCTGGACTACGTATCTACAGGTCTTACGAATCGTGGAGATGCTAGCAAACCTCTGCCTAACTCTTCCGGGATAATAGGCGTGAAGGTACTTTTTTTTGTTATTACACCGTTTATTCATTACTTTGAGATATTAATCATTTCTCTATCTATATAGACAATAGTATTAATCGAAACAAATATTTATTATATTTGTATCAATATTAAGTCAGAAAGTGTGTTTGTTTTTTTTTGTATAATGTTGGAAGGCAAACACGCAGACGAATTCCTTAATTGTAAGAAATTCATGTTGCCTATAGACACCAAAGGTTGTACTGGTGCGTTCCCTACCTGAGGCCGGGATGTTAGGCTTCTTGCAAAAGTAAGTTTACCGGTTACCTTACCCTTCAAACCGGAACTCTTCAATGGAAGCACTGACGTTATAGCAGCAGGAATAAGTAAGGCGTTGGTACCAACCCGGGCGAGCCGCTGTGAAGCTCAAACAGTAGTGTGCAATGTGTAGAGTTTTCGACTTTGGTAAGTCTAATCCATTTACGGCACACCGTCTTTTCTACTTGGGTGACACTATAATATATTCATTATTTTAGCGGGATATTGCAAACTAATTATTTTATTTTATTTTGTGTAATAATGGATTTCTGTGTAGTAACGCCTGCTTCTATTGATTGCCTAGTAGAGTGTTTGTTTGTTTTTACTTTACATCACAACAAAGCGATATAATATAACCTAATCATATTATTTGCTATTGATATAAATGTCCTACTTTTGGGCCTACTAACCCTGTCCCGAGGGCGTTTCCTGTGAGACCGGACCTCGGCTCGGGACAGTGTCCTGACTAATTGTAGTGGAGGATGTTGTGGCTCGGTTCTGGTCCGCCGCCACTATTATCGTTTGGGCAATATTTTGAATCTCAAAAGAATTACCTGTCGCTCGCTAAGATCGCCTATGTGGTGTAACGGTACGGCTGTCGCCTGTTAAGACCGCTAGCCGCTTAGGTCCCGGGTTCAATTC
>DVZN01000441.1:0-13242 GCA_018237365.1 Caria ino melicerta
ACCCAGACCCAGAAATGCGAACGCCTATGTTCATCACACAAACGCCCGCCCCCGTCGGGAATCGAACCCGAGCCTCGGTACTTGTCGACGCGATAACGCAACCACGCTACCACTCGGCCAGCGAGACGGTCTGATGGAATGGAAGATGAACCTTTATTAGTTAATTTTTTAAAATCATACTTAATCATTTCGTAGCGACATGCAAGTTATTGAAGCGACGGCAATGGAAGTTTTACTTCTAAAATAATATTATAGATTATGTATTATGTGACTGTTGACATGGAATTTGATGGCTAATCAAATTGTGGGGTCCATTCATTGTGTCGAGGCGCTGGGGCGGCTAGTAATAAATAAAATATTCCTCGCATCAGTACTTCAGCTTGCTTAATTCAATCAGTCAATGCATACGGTACAATATTCTTAACTAACTTCTCGAAAGGAGGTTTTCTATGTGGTTATATATTTAAATGTTTTGTTACCTTTTAGCCCTGTGATGTAAGCAGAGTGGCATAGCCACCAAATATTCAGGCGGGTATCGTAGAAGGTGATTGAGGGCCGTCCGGGAAGTGGGCAGCAGCGCCTCCCGGAGACAACACAGTCCGTAACGAACATACATTGCGGTCATTAACCCGCATGCCCACCGTGGTGATTGTGGGTAAAACTCCTCATTCTAAGGAAAGCCTATGTCCAGCAGTGGACTGCAATAGATTGGTGTGTGTGATACTACCTTTTAACTTCATAATTATACCAAAATACATTTTTTTTGGTCTCAAATTCAATGACATTTGAAGATTGCATATGACCTGGGGCCTTACAGTGACAAATTAAAACAGTATTATTTCAATATTATTTCCTGTTAACGTAAACAGTAACTCTATGGTATACATGATAAGGTCGTCTTTTTGAGTTCATCAATTGTATCGTTGAAATATTTTTTTCTGCAGTAGGAAAGGCTCATTGTGATTTATTCACAGTTGTAGGTACTGCGTTTAATATGTTATGTGCAGTAGCTTTATATGTCATTGTTATCACCTAAAGTGTACATGTGCTTTCAATGATTGTCATCAGACGTTACTATTGAATAGTAATTTGTACAATTAGCAACAGTCTGAGTCGGCGGCCGATAGAATTGGCAAGGCCTCGCGCCGAGACTACAATCTGGAATCTCGCCAATTTGTCAAACCGTCTATTTTACCTAAATGAAGTCGTTATCTATAATCTTTGTCTAAAATTAAAGCAACGACTCATTGACACTACGCTGGGGTTAAGGTCTTATTTTACTGACGCCATCATGGTCTTGGCCTATATCTACACTCTCCCTATAGTTATAAAATCCTTTGTCATGAATGACTAACGGACCACAGTCTATTCTGCTAATCGTACAGACCTAAAACTCGAAGGGTATGTTCTTTGTATGACGTAGGCATCCAATAAGAAAGTATTTTCTGAAATTTTATCCCTGGGGGGGATGTAGGCAAAGTTTGTATGGGATAACGTGATTCCTTGGTCTAAAAGTACTACAAATTTTGAATCAACATTATTTGAGATAATTTATGGAAAACGTATAACACTAGCTGTCACTATAGGCGATTTCATCGACTTGTCACTCGGTCACCTGTACCATCAGCGATATCATCTCCATCTCTGCTTCTACCCAATTTACTCGTTGATTAGAAAAACATCGGATTTTTCACTCTCGTCTTTCATCTCCTTGCTAAATTTAATTTAAATGGACCACTAAATTTAATAGCTTAGCCGTGAAAGGGTAGAGTTTGCCGGTCAGTGACCTATTTGTTTTGGTTTCATTCGGAAATAGCACGCGCATGTAAGGTTTGCCCTGCATTACTCCAAGACCAGGTAAAGAAAAGTCCAAACGACTGTCTGCGAGAAAACTCGTCAAATGCAAAGGCTTACTTTGAAAGGCACTGATTGGGACCACTAAACTGTGACATTGATTTAACTGCGAAATTCTGCCAAAATTATTTTCCACCATTATATAAACATCACTTATTCCTGTTATTAAATATGTTCGCTATTAATAATTTCGATAGGGATAGTAGGGTACCTACACGCTTAAGTTTTAATATTTCATTCTCAAGACACAAACCTACCTATGGTGTCCAGATGATGTCTAGAAGCGGCGTTACTTTCTAATGACCAAAGGAGTCTTCTGAAAGTATTTTTTTTCTATTGGGAGGTAAACAGGCAGAAGGTTTCTTTGATGGTAAGAAATATGTGCCTGATAGGTTGTAAACCTGAGGCCTCGTGCAAAAGTAAGTTTACCCTTCCAAGGCAAAGCAAACAGCAGAACGGGAAAAATAGTGATTACAAGTTACGTCGCCCACAATCTAGTATTACTGTGCAATAACAGGAAATTAATAAATTATTGTTCCAATATATGATTAATGTTCTAATGTGTACTTTTCAATATAATATGTAAAATCAAAAAAAGTGTACACAATCAATATCATACATTTAACATCTCATTAATTTACTATCGACTCCTAATTGTAGATTCTTACAATTTAGCTGAATTATTATGTACCTAATTAGCAAACAATCGTAAATGTAAAGAACCCTCCCGCCTTCTTACATAAAATTATGGATTCCTCCGCTCTTTAATTTTGCGTGAGACTCCTATACGTTAAAAAGTGAAAGGATAATCATAAATATGTCGGTATTTCGATTTTTGTCCTGCAGGAACTGAAACAAAAATGTTCATCACAATATTTTCCTGGAATGAAATACCAGTTTTTTAGGTCGGCTTGCACCACTCTGTTCAAATACTTTTTTAATCACTTTTAGTGTTGCTAAACACGTTTAAAGAATATTTAAATAGTGTGGTACAAGCGGGCCTTACAATTAATGATTACACAGGTATACCTACAAATATAATCATTATTTATTTGTTATTTCTTTCTTTCTGATACGGACAAAAATTGTAAAATAGTGATTTTGGTATATGTACCATGTATACATACATAGGCATTTAGTAAAAAGCGGCTATTTTTATATTACAAACAGACACTCAAATTTTATTTATTGGTATAGATTTTGGAAGAGGCCTTCGTCCATCAGTTGACAGAAAAGGGCTGTTATAACGAGAATAAACACCATTTGGTTTGAAGTAGCGACAAGCGCGGGTATTGACCAAGTTTGGCGGAGGCAGTTGGGTTCCGCTCGGTTGGGCTTTGCGGTAGTTGCGCCAAGTGTACACATGGCGAAATTATTCCTTTCCCGCTCGTTCGCAGCTCTAATTAACTTGCAATATTCAGTAGACCTTGCCTATGACTCGATCTACGTGTTGATTATTTCTTTAAAAATCCAAAACGCCACATTTATATGGTGGCACTTAAGCTCGGATTAATACCATCGTATTACCTATTCTTGTCGCCATAACTTCAGTGCTCGCCATTAAAGTGTCATGGTTTAGAGGGTGAAATGAGGTTAACCTACTTTTGCAACAACTCGGTCCCAGGTTAGCAACGCACCATAAACACCACTGGTGTCAATAGCCGGCTAAATCTCTTACCATCAGGGAATCCATTTCGTTAGTTATAATCTTATGAAAGGTCATTATAACCTAATTAGGCCTACATCTTATAATCACTAAAACCCGCTTATGTTCTGGGGCCTTAACATGACACCTTAAAACAGTATTACTTCAATATTACTACCTGTCAGTGTTAAACAGCGTGGTAACAAAGTGTCAACAAATGTTCCTCACAACTCGAAGGATGTTGGCTCATTCAAAGTAAAAAACGCTTATGAAGTATTCTGTCAAGTTCTGAACGAATTTATATCTATAATAATGTCTAACAATAGTATTTTCTTATTTCTAGTGTTTTTGTGCAATGGCGTTATTCTACTGCGCGCACTGGCAAGCGTACGTCACGGGAACCTTAAAAATGGGTCGCATCGACGTTACCGAGGCCCAATATGCGATTATCGGCATACACTTAGTGTCGGCCACACTGGGTCCTAACTTTTGGACCACTCAGGTAATGTTATCTTTAAAATTTTACACATATTAATAAAAAAAACAAGATTTCAATGATACGAAAAAAAGTGTAGCAGAAATTGCACATTCGAAAAAGTATGCCAGGCACACGCTTTCATTAAGTAAATGCTACTTGAAATAATTGGTCTAGAAATTTAAATTTATTTAGAAAGTTACTTAATTGAAATTTGTGAATTATAATACAAATTATATAGTTATTTAATCTCATTTAATCAACATACATGTTTAAAACTCAAGGAAGCGAAATTTTAAATCGTTAGATTAACCTTTGTATGTATTCATTCATTTATTCATTCATTCATTAAGAAATGCTTATCTATAGTCACAGTTGCAAATATTATGAGCAGGAATTATTTGTTTTTGTTCTAAAATATAATTAAATATCGTCACGCCCATATGTCCTCGAAAGGGTAGGCAGAGGTATATACTACATACTAGTATAAACCCACGATTAGCCGACGATATTAGATCCCATGGTGTGACGGGTGGCAAGTCCGTCGCCAATCGGGGACATATCCAATCCCAGGCAACGTTAAGTTTTACAGAAAAACTGAAAAAACTCATAGAGAACAAGTTACCTGACCCAGGAATTGAACCCAGGAAGGACCTCTCGCGTCAAAGTCGAATACCGACACCACTAGACCACAGAGGCGATTAAGAACCGATTAAAATATATTTTGTTATACTAAACACTATCGATGAACAGTTTAAAATGTATAACGTTTTCATTATTAGAAACTGCATTAAGAGGTGTTAAGACTCTACTTTTCTTATCCACGATTTAACACCAAGTTTCTACTAATCCAGTGGTAAGGGTAGTTGCCTTACAACAAAAGCGAGACTCGGGCTCGATTCCCGAGGGGGCGTGCGTTTGTGTGATGAATATGAACGTTCGCATTTCTAGGTCTGGATGGTTATTCAATTTATTCTGGTATTTATATATGCTTTTCTATGTATAATATCGTTGACTAGGACCCATATCACAAACAAAATAATTGCTTATTTTGGGATTAACAAAAATCATAGCATTTAAAGCAATTGCCAGCGATACACAGGTTTTAATTTAAAAATAAAGGTTAATCTATCGATAAAAAAATTTTAATGTGGCACTAATGTGACCATAAAAACTTATTTGTAATTAATGTAAGCACGAATGTAAGCTTATCCCAAACCACGACACGAGAAGAAAGTTAGCATTTTAAAAATGCCCACATGAAGTGTAATAACAGCTAATAGAAGTTAACAAATATAGCACATCTATTGCTTACAAAAGTATAGTTCGCATGGTAAATTTATGGAAATAGAATATATTCCAGCTATAAATGATTTTCGTCCAAGTATACAATGTTTCCATAACAACAGATAATGTGTTTAATTCTATATAACTATAATAAGCTTATTAATGATAATAAAGCTTCTCTTAAATTAAACCTTGTGTAATATAACTTTTTGCGCTATGCCTTCAGAATAACCGCGCTTACAAAGAACACTTGATTCGGTGCGATGACGTAGGGCAGTATATTTTGTTGAAATAATATTATAATAGCTATAATATTGCGTACACTGAAAAATGCATTTGACCGTCATCTCACCTAATAATGGCTAATGGATAAAGATGAATAATGGCGGCCTAGAAATAGCCTATTCACTATGGCCTTAAAAATAGGTTATAACGTTATAGAAGTACTTCCGCAGGCAACGAGTTCGAGTTTTTAACCGTTCGCATTAGAAAAGACGAACCGAATCGCTTCGTGCGAATAGATAGAATATTTACTACATTTTCCAAAATATAAAAATATTGCGCAAACAGTTGAAAACTTTTCAAATACGCAGGAAATACGTGTGTTCTAGATACCTCTCAGAACCTATTTGTTGCTTTTGTCGACCAAAGAGATTGATTCAATATACCGGTTTATTTGCTAAGTCAAATCTCTTTAAAACGTTTAGAATTTGGTTTTATCTGCAATCGATGTTTTCATGGCCCCAACACTAGTATTTACAATGTGTTTATTAAAACATAATATACTTTTGAGATTAGATTATCTGGTTATCTAAGCGTTTAGAAACTTAAACAATATTCATGTTCGTATATTATGTAAAACATCTACATCAATTTTGTAATTATAATTGATAGAAATTAATCAGCACTATCTTTAAGTCAATTATTAACCTTATTATACACTCTATAAATACACTAAAACTCATCTTTTTTTGTACTGCTGAAAGAAAATTGTTTTCTTTGATAAGAAATGACAGTTCTTGTTAAATTCACTTCTAAGTTGGAGTCAATATAGTTAATACAAGATATAGGGTACTGAAATATTGGCTCATAGGTTGGTACGCTGGAGGTGCGGTATTCGCTGGCAGGGGCCGCTATAGCGGGCGCGATGATTACCGTCACGGCCCTTGCCACTGCCATCGCAGCCGGAGGCGTTGGCAAGAACGGTTCCACTGTCGCAGTGAGCGCAATAATTATGTTAAGGTGGCCTGGTAGTTAGAATAGCAATAATGCATTCAACGCGCTTCATCTGTCCCTTTAACTTCTTTTTGCTGAACTTCAATAGCAGTCTTCCTTAAAATCACCAGCATGAGCATGTAGGCACTTTAGTATCGCATGAAGTGAATTAACTGTATTTCAAATTTAATTTTATGCTGATTTTAACTGTGTAATTATTGTAAAAAAAGTCAGTCATATTCATGACAGTTTTTATTATAAAAGAAAGTTTTATAAAAGAATTAAGTAATTGTTACATTATACTCGTCCCATTGTTATAAAAATTAATGTTTTTGAAATGCATTATTATCAATCTAACCATCAGGTTCTTACCTAAGTGCAGTTAATCGTTGGGCTTCTTTTACAATCTTGTTTAGTATTTTGAATAGTATTAATATTGTCATATTATATAGCGTAGTGTTTATATACATCGACACTCTCTACACATCTCTCTTAAATAACCTGCCTTATATATAGTATTAATAGCTACAAGTTTGTAAAGATTTCTATTATGGTCAATACTTTTGTTCTGTATTATTGTACCATCATTACTTATCATGTGGGTTTTTTTAATAGCATGACCAAATTATTCGTATCTGTATTAATTTACAGTGAATCCGACATGGTTCCTTGTTAAGTTTCTTTTTTATTCTGTATTACAACAGGAGTTGTTCTATCATTGTCGTGGTATAAGTATTTTATGTGTTTCATGTGGCTCTTCACTCATTTTATTGTTTTTTTTAATCTATAATTTTAGATTAGTTGAATGAGTTTTTAGTGGAAGCGACAATAATATTTATATATCAAATACTCTTTATTAAATCTTAAGTAATATTATTTCTTAATGAAAAATTGTTTTGTATTTCTTAGTTATTTTGCTTGTACTACAGGTCGCAGCGTTGCAATATTTTCAATATTTATAAATTTATGTTCAGATTAATTTGTAAATAGATGTACTACATTTTTCTAGCTTCAGTATAAGTAGAAATTATAGCTTATTTGAGGGTATATATGTATGTTTATTAACATTGTGTAATTTGCTCTAGCAATATAAAATAATAATAATAATTTGGGGATATATGAATAGAATCAAAATAGCATTGTATTTTTTACGCAGTATATTATTTATAACTATTTTATTTTCGTTTTTTTTCGAAAGTACTTATGTAGAAAAATAAATATATATTGGCTTGCATAACAATATCTGGATCAAGGCAAATATTTTTGTATAATGAGGTAGGGATAGTTTGCTACGCAAATATATACTTACTCATAGCTGGATATTTATGTAGTAAGTATTTCCAAAGCGGCATGATACAATAGAGGCCATTTTAGATTAGATTAGTAGGTTGTAGTTAAATCGGTACAAGAATGTGATGCGTTTCCATTGCATATATTTTTAGATTCTCATTATTTTATTCTATTCACTGCATGAATGAATGAGTACGAAATTAAGTCCTACTTAATATATCTTTACTTAAATTTATCTTCAACAATAAGTTATACAACTGCAGAATCGATTGATTTCGTTTTTTTTTTTGTGAACATGTTAAGGAGTCGAAACATCTCCCATTTTATTTCTCGATTCGTTTATTATAATGAAAATTGTGCATAATAATAAGACTAAACAAATGTATCGCAAACATAACATAGCAATATATGAATATGAATCCTTTGTGAATCTTTACAAAATCTTGAAAAACAAAGCGCTTAAGCTTGCTTTGTGACAGTTTATAAAATAAAAATTTATTAATAAGAGTGACTCCGAACTCGTACAAGCAGCTTAACTATATATAAAAAATATTTGTCTTAATATTCACTTTATTTAGTCGCTAATTAAAATAGAATGAATTTTAACATAAACCTATTTAATCTATATTCAGTATTACTGTATTGTATCTGTATCTTTCCTGTATGGAATCGACCCTCAGGTATCGGACTTAGATGTCAAATGGAATCAACTGCTTACCACGTTTTGTTTGGGCGGATACATTTATAATTTCGTCAACTTCGCAGCCACTTTCCGTGTTAGGGGCTGCGGGAAAAATGGATCAACAGTTGCCGTAAGAAGGGCTGAGGATATATTATTGCTTTGTACATAATATGGAGCAAGCCACGGTGTTGGATTCCTGGTTTAAGGGATTTGTTACATACCATAGTAATCTAAATATCTACTGCAGTACATTCATTAACTTTGCCTTATCAAGCTTGTGCAATTTTAAAACATACATTTTGATGATTTTCTTGCTGACTGGCATGTGTGTAATGAACATCACAAGCAAATAAAATAGCTAATTTGAAGCGAGATCAATTCGTAA
Organism: Caria ino melicerta; assembly: GCA_018237365.1. NCBI lineage: Eukaryota > Metazoa > Arthropoda > Insecta > Lepidoptera > Riodinidae > Caria > Caria ino. The sequence continues at coordinate 8,834 of DVZN01000441.1, forward strand.
GATTTGCCGAATTCTATGTATTTTAATTCAAAATAATATGTTGTTATAGGATGACGTCGAATTTCGGTAATTTTGATTAAACCTAACTTTAGTATTTTATATTGTAATAACAAATAATTTTGATTTTTGGGAATCACTAATTAGTTTTGCTTATAGGCAGACATTTTTATCGGCTTACTAGTAGTTGTCACTTTCAATATCTATTATTGCAATATTTATAATAATATTTATCTGTCTTACTACTAAACTTTGTAAAATAGTCGCAATTGTAGTTTCTTAATACTGAATACTTTTACCCTGAAATAATAAGTAAATTGTCACTTTAAAATTCTCATCCAACTATTTTCTTTATTGTCAAATTCTAATACCAATGACAAGTACATATAAGTTAGTGATATATACTGTGTACTGTTTCGGGCTTTTAGAAACTGCTCGATTTCAAGTAGTCTATTAGAGATTTGTAGACATAATTTATAAACTAACTCATACTTTTCCACAATTTATTTTATTGTTTTAGCCAACCGGTTTTGCTATTGCTATTGACTTTTTAAACATTAATTTGAATTAATTGATTTTTTAAGGTTTGGACATCATGTCTGTTAATCATGTTTGTTAATTATTTTGACATTTTAATATTTCTTTGATTAAACATTGATGTTCCAGTTATTTTTAGGTGTAGGTTATAAAATTAACATGAATTATTAGGTATACATAATCAGTTTAGTTTGACATTTGTATTATAATATAATTTAATATAATGTACATTATTAGCATTGTATTAGAAAATTCTCCCCGATTAATGGGGAAAAAATCTAGTGTTGACAACTCAGTATTTTGATTTGTTTATCCATGTCGGTCTCTATATGTGTTTCATCTGAATACCGTCAGCCCAGTAAGACATTTGAATTCTGTTAAATTGTAAAAGTTTCGTCTTAAGTTGTGATTGCTCTAAAGATGCTTATGTAGCAAAACCGGTTGGCTAAAACAATGAAATAAACTGTGGAAAAGTCTAAGTGATTTTAAAAATTATGTCTACAATGGAATTCCACCAAGTACCTACGTAAGAAGTATAGAATTTATTAGAGATTTAGCGTAAAAATTGGTAATGTGACCGTAGACATACAAGACAATGAGTGAAGACAGCACATTAGATCGTAATGAAACGCATGTTCATCTTATAACGGCCGCGTACACGGCTCAGCGAACACACGAACATACGCATGACTCGATTCCGCGGTCACCGCATGTTACAGCTACCCACAATCAACATCAGTCTGAACCTGATGTCCAATTACGCCGTGGTCGTGATGACGGTCACCCTCGTCTTCGGATACGTTAAAGTGATAATGAAAGGTGGAGTGGGGAAAAACGGCTCCACGGTCGCAGTAAGATTTGTTATTTTAAGCATTGTGCCGTTGCCACGCGGTCGTCGACCGCACGTGCTAATGACGTTACACCACACGTTCGCTGCGATCACGGAAACTCACACGCATGGTTCTAAACTGTCCAACGTTTTGCGGACTTCATATTTCATTCTTAGCTTCCTGTTCGTCTGTAGGGCATTTTAACATTAGTGACGTAGACGACATTCTAGTGTTAATCTGTTTGTTTCACTTTCACACTAACTGCATGTTTGCTTGCTTGAGATTACTGTTTTTAGTAGCTCGTTTATTTGTTTCATTACTTCTTGGATATTTTATATCAGTAATGAGTAATTTTTTAGTGTAAGTGCAATAATATAATAAATATGCAATTCGACTTGTAACAGGGTTTTGATTCCCCAATATGAATGTGGTTTTTATTTACCTTTATGTTGCTAAAACTTAATTAAGTAAATATTCCATTGTCTTCACGGATTTTAAAAATAAATTATTTAGCGGTACATTATTTTATGTCTATTTGAAATGAAAGTAAAATACCTCACATAGTGATGTAGCATAATTGTTGTTACTAGAGACTTTTTTTTAACAATACAAATTTGATTAGTTCAATTACTTAACTGTGTCGTGTTCTCGTTTATGTACTTATTTCACGAACTATGTGTAATTAAAAATTCTTGAAGGTATAATTTATGCTCATCCATGTTCTTGTTTTTCCAAAACTTAGCTTAATTCTGTACTAATAATCCACTAACACTTGCAAATGATCCTTAAATCCGAGCCTTCAGAGAAAGCAATGCATTGGTAACATTTACTGCTGTAGCTATGACTACAGGCAGCGTGATAGTAAAGAACCGCTTAAAGCGCCAATCATTGTACTGTTTAGTCTAGAGGTCATGGTCTATCTGTCTCTTTTTAGCCTCTAGTGCGCATTAACAAATAATGATAACTGCGCATAACATTCGTGATACAGTGTATGTGTGCGCTTACCCTGTGTTGGTCCGGGCTTTGAAGAATAGGTCAACTGTCTCCCCGCCTGGCATTTCGTAAGAGGCGAGCATAGGTTTACTGTCACTAGCATCGTAACCTTTAATTAGGTGGTAGAGCATCGCAACGGCTCACCCGAATTTGCACCACCGCCGCTATTTCTGCCTTCTTAACTTCAATGCTTGCCTGACATATTTTGGTTTGTAAGTTAATGTATCCCGTAAACTTATTTTTGTAGAAAGCTTAACATACATGTCTTAGGTTGATAACGCATCATTAGTATTTATCTAATTAAGGTTTGTGGTTTTTGGCATTCGATAATTTGCTTACTGCGCAAGGGACTTAGCGTGAATATATGCTTGAATGGAGTATCAAAGAAGTCCAGAGGTGGCATGTATTTCTTACCACCAGGAATTTGTCTGCTTGTTTGTCTTCCAATTTCATGGAGAATAAGGCGTCAGACGCGGTTAGCAGGAATTCAAGGATATGTGTAGCTTTTTCCCGAGCTATTCCGGCAATTTGTTGGATTGTTACAGTACAAACTTGACCACTTGTATTATGTCTGCGGTTGGTGCTTGTGTTCATTAAGCTTGCTTTAGAAGTAATGAAACAGTTATTTTGTTATAAATAATTCAAATCAATAGTGGATTACTGTTAATAAAAAAAGTATGAAATACACATGTAATTATTGCATTTCGAAAGTGGTTTAAGATACATTTTGTTTTTATGAGTATGGCTTTACACAGTTCAATTAAATAAATATTAACTATTTTTTAAATAATAGAACTATACAAAGCATGTGAAGGCTAACTCATGCATATGTGTTAATTGCTTTAACGTTTTTGCTCTCTGTTCCACTATAATTGCAATTTGAATTATTTCAGAATATAGTTTTGTTATTTTTTTATAAATATTGTTTTGTGTTAAGTGAAAGAATTTTCTATTTCGCCATCTTGTTAAATTTAGAAATTATAGAAGTATTTAGTTTTATGCTCATCTATACTCAGACGTTGAGCTAGATAGATTAATTATATACTTTGTTGCACGGACATGATTATGAACTAATAAAACTATACTAATATGAAGGAAACAGTTGCGTTTGTTTTCAATTTATAAACGCAAAAGTCCTGAAAATGAGATCGCTGTTGGATAACTAAATTATTCAGTAGTAACATAGCCTGTATCAAAATCATATCAAACTATGGATGAGTGAAGTCGCCGGGCGATGCTAGTCTTAGTATAAATCACGAATGTTCAACTCCGAATTTATATTGGAGGATTAGTTTCCAAACTTTAAAACCTCTTGTCCTTGCTTTCATGAAGAGGAAAGATTTGTTTATAATTTATTAACTCTAAAAGTATTTTATTAATTCTGATACTTCGTTCTCAATAAGTAACGATAGCTTCGTCGCGTTTTGGCGAAGATACGCAAGCGAAGTCCTGGATGACCGAAAAGAAAGTCCATGAAATAAACTCCACGTTTAGCATTGGACTTCATCCACCGAATAGTCATTCAATATTTTATAATTCCAGCATTTTCGACTTTTGGTTAGACATTTTGTGCCTGTTATTTAAATTCACTTTCCTTGCCTTTGCTTAGCAGACGCCTGATGTTTGATGTAAAATATATCTATCTAGCTTCACGTACATGTAACATTGTCTTGGTTGTCAATAGGCCTTAGAAGTGGTGTATATTTGTGTAATAGAGGATCTTCACCGACGTGTCTACCAGGTGAAAATGAGAATTCATCGAATAAAATAAGTTGTTGGACATAATTTGATAAGGTAACCCTTTGAAAATGTTTAATTTCATTATTTAAGGCCAGATATTTTTTTACCCAGTTTTTAATAATTTTTCAAGTTTTATTTGAAATCCATTAAACTAAAATATAATAAAACTAAAATAAAGTAAAATAGGCAATGAAGTTTAAATGCATATTTATTAGCATTGCAATTTAATTGAAATTTAGATTTTAAATTAAAACCATAACATTATCTAATATTAAGAAAATAGCGCTCGGCGCGCCACGATTTATTAGTATG
>DVZN01000442.1:0-13226 GCA_018237365.1 Caria ino melicerta
TATATATATATATATATATATATATACATAAACCCTAAATATTTAGGGTTGCCTTTAAATAACATTTATAATTCTAAATTCAAATGTAGTAAAACTACGAAAAACTTCTAGAATTTGCGTGAATAAATAACATATATATAGGCATATATTTATATGAAATCCAGATTACACATGCCTAAGTACTGAGGTAAAAAACAAGAAAAATACAATTGAGTAGACAACCTCTTTCTTTTTGGTAAGTCTGTCTAAAGCAGACTAAAAACAGCTATTCATATTAGGATAATGGTTGACCCTACAGGTCATCGGCAGCACAAAATTTAGTAATTATGAAAAAACCGCGTCCCTCTTATATCTTTATCTCGCCAAAACTACCGAGTCAAACGATTACCTACACATTCAAAAGACCATCAAATGCTTTTCATTTTTTTTCTTGACAGATTGTTTTTTTTTTTCAGTTACAACTCCAATGACGACTATGGCCGTGTTGCCGGTGAGCCTCTACACTTCGCGCCCCCATCGGAGGACGAGGCCGAGTACCCGCCGAGCGCTTACCTCAAAAAGGGGAAGGTCTCGAGGGCAAGTCATGCTGAATATGCCCAATTTTTTCTTCTTTCTTAAATCTTAATTAAGTTCAAAGTATCGACAAATACTGAACACTTCTAAAAGAAAATTCTGTATTGAGGTACATCTCAGTACCTTAATAATAAGGAGCGACTCGAAGTCTTCTTCAAAAAACGTAATCTTAATCGACAAAAAATCAGTGTGTAGCGAAGGGGTGGTTTGTGGTGGTGGTAGTAGTGGTGGTGGTATTACTTGCTCATCCCCTCACAGTCAAAATCGTAGCTATAATGATATAGTGCATGTTATAATATATTTCTATAAAATTCCAATTTTTTTAGCATAAAAGTCTTGACAGTTCAACCAAAGGTTGGCAACGTACCACTAACCTCTTTGGTGTCCATATTTCTATATGTGGCGTGTTTTTCTTGTTACCACTATAAAATACTTCGCCATGATTTCCTTTCAATACAACTCTACTACTCTGATATAACTGATATCTCTATTTACTTTTTATGGCGTACCTTAGTAAGTACCTTGGAAAGTGGTCATGAGTACAATATGAATATGATTGCCAAATAGTACATTACGATTTGTTTGTGAACAAAAACACATTAGATAAAGAAGACAAAACTTTGGTCCAATAGACACGAAGGTGGTAATGGTGCGTTGCTAACCTGAGGCCGGGATGTTGGGCCTCCTGCAAAAGTTAGTTTACCGGCTACCTTACCCTCCAAACCGGAACACGTCAACAGCAAGTACTGACGCTATGGCGGCAGGAGTAGATAAATTGGGGGTACCGTTATGGGCGAATCCTTGCGAATCTCTATCTACACACATGGGGAATAATATCGTCGGCTAATTGTTACTAGTATGCACCTCTGCCTGTCCCTTCGGGGATAATGGGTGTGATGACGTTTGTTGTTACTTCGGATTTCTGTTATTTAAGAAGTTTGACAATGTTTATGATTTATGATTAAAACATAGAAACTGATTTTTAAATTTCTTTTACAGCAAGATCCTATGTCGCACAGAATCATAGAAAAACGCCGTCGTGACCGAATGAACAATTGTCTAGCAGATCTGTCGCGGCTAATACCTCCTGAATACTTGAAGAAGGGCCGTGGAAGAGTTGAGAAGACAGAGATAATTGAAATGGCAATACGCCATCTCAAATATCTCCAGGATAGAGTCAATGGTTCGTATCCGAATTGCGTCTACATTTTAAATAAATGGTATTGCTAAATGTTACAGTACATTCTTCGCACATGTTGCTTCGTTATTTAAAATACATAAAAGCTGTGTATAACTTTTTTTATAAGAAATGAAGTAGTTAAAATACTGGCTGAATAGGATCAAGAAGAAAGCCCTAAAACAAAAAAGATTTTATAAATCAGCTAATAAATGGCACATAAAAAATAATTGAGAATATCCCAATTTTATCTTTGTTAGTACGTTGAAAAAAATTAAATAGTGTTCAATTTAACGGAGCCAAGGTTTAGGACTTCGAACTTTAGGGAGATTTAGGATTCTTGTTTTGAGCTGTACATATAAAACTATTTACTATAACGTCTTTATAAACTGTAATAATTAGATCAAGTCAATATAAGTCAATAGTTATGCGAAAAAAAAATTATGTTCGCAAGACTTTACGTACTTCCATAAAAAATATCTGAATCTTAACTTTAAGATTAAAATAACAATAAAAATCATATTTGAAAAATTAATTGTCCAAAATATATTAAATCAGATCCCAAATATTAGGGTCATCATTAATCATCAAGTCAACAATCATTTCAAATGTTAGGATTTCTTAAAATGCGCAAGCTACAGTTCTGTAAAAAAATCGGAATAAATATTATTTTAAAAAGAACTTTCAGCGAAAGAAAATTCTCCATATTTTTTTATTGTAAAATAACTTGTTAATGCATACATATTTTACCCTAAATAAAAATTGTGTAAGAATGACGAATAGCAAATAAAATGTTCTGCTACTAACCATATCTTATCAAGACATCTTTGGTTTAGCGAATTGATATAACTCTAAAGAAGGCAAATTATTTGACTGTAACATGGATGATAGTCAACGTCAAATACTAATATCTATTAGGTAGGTTCTGTACTAAGAAAATACATTCATTAAACCATTAAATTTGTAACAGATAACCAGAATATCTTGTATATTACAGTTTTTATTTTATTTAATTTCATATTAATTACGTATCGTGGTTTTTAATTAATTAATCACAATTTTTATGTTATTACATGTATACATAAGTGAACTTTAATAACACAAAAGTTTAGATAGATTTTGATAATTACTTGTAAGTAAAAAAATTAAGTATTAAACACATTATAATAGTGAATACTAGATAGTTGGTTATATTTTTTTAATTTTAAGTAAATTTGTGAGTGTGGAGGTGTAATTAAAGATGGAGAAGCTCTGATCAATACCTCACTCTTAACTCTACTACTACCTAACTCACAATTATTATATAGTCTTAATTTATATATATTATTATAATGTAATAAAAATTAGATAGAAGTCTATGGTATTTATTATGGTAGTTTGAATGTGCAGAATTCAATCTTATTATTTGTAGGTACAATAGTGATTTATCTAGTGTGTGACTATCGGCGACATGGTATTCTTCAGTCGCTTTCAAATGTTTTAAGATTGATGACAGCTTTCCTTTAAGATGGTTATTGCACAATCTAAGAATAATTGAAGGTTTATTAATATTTCCAGTGCACTCAATCCATCGTATTTTACGTTCGCTTTTCTGTTTATTAATTTTTTGTTTTTTTTAACTATATTCGGATATTGTAAGCATCAAAGAGTGCGAAAATTTGATGTACCTATTTCTAACTTTTGTACACAAACAGATATGTTAAAAAAATTGAATCGTATATTTATCATGCCTGTGAGTAGGGATCGCTAGGAAGGCAAACACTGCGAATTAACGAATACTTTTATAGTGGTTTGATAAAATACTAAGATATATATATTTTTTCCTCATATGTTTTATTCGGCATAAGATTTCGGCAACGCGTGGGCAATTGCTGACAATAAACTAAAATATTAGACCTAGTAGAATAGGCTATTTTATAGTTGTACACAAAATATTGAGAAAGTTTGTACTAATTTTTCAAATAGCGTGTCCGGCTTGACTGAGATCTTTCTGTTCTCACCATAACGTCTATCTAAGGCGAGTACTTCTTAACCTTTTTATGATGTAGGACCATTTCACCAAATTTTCGACGTCTTGGGTATCACGACAATTTTAAAGTACCTATTGCACAGTAAAAGTAAAATTGTAAATGAATAAAAGGTTGGGTTTAATTTTCATTTATAAACGTAATACACTTAAAATTGTATTAATCCACCCATTCCGCTACTTTGGTTGCTTCAATTTGTCACTCACTAGTCACACCAGCCTTCGTCGACATTGTGTCGACTATTTAACATTTTCCGGATAGCTTCGCGAACCACTTCAAGTACTTCCACGAACCACTAGTGGCATATTTCTTTGAGATAAATATACCTACTTAACAACACTCACTCAATAAACTTGTGTGAAATACAAATTAATTTAGTCGCTTGTTTATATAGTAAACTTTGTTAAATAAAATAATAAAAATTCTTATATTTTAAGGGATATCTTAATTTTTCAAGTTTCTAACTAAGGCAGTATTATATACGAGTAAATAACCGGTTTATAAAAAACAGGTTTTTGAAAGTAGGTGTTTGAAATATTGAAATAATTTTTATTATTTATTAATATTAATGAGTAATGAGTTAGCAAGCCCTTAAATATATTAAACATAAATCGCATATACATATAAATAAAAAAAACGAGATTGCTTCAAAGAAAAACACGTTAAAAAGAGACACACAGTGCGACCTCGGTTTAAATAATATTTTTGGATTGATACAATCACTATCACAGCAATAATTGTGCTACGTTTTTAGTGTGCTAAACGTCATCTCTGATTTCTGTATTCTTAATGGTAATAGGTAAGAGTGGTTTTTCAAAATTTCATCGGGGTAAAATATGAGTAATAATGTGAGTGAGTAATTTATAGTGTGAGTAAGTTAAGTGAATACTTACAATTTACTACACTACGTTTTCGCTTTGGACGATAAAAAAGAAATGTAGTGGACAATTAAAACAGCTCAATATTTTAATATGTTTTTATCGTTTAAGACAGTGGTTCTCAACTTTTTTATGACGAAAAACTATTTTACCGAATTTTCTTTTTATTAGGGACCACCAAAATTTGTAGGTATATTAAGTAAAAGTAAAATTATTAATGAATAGACGTGTAATAGAATATCACAAATGTATACAACAACCCCGTTTGGAACTTGACTTGGTGGTACTTGCACCAATTTCTCACTCGCGCTACGCATCGTCGTCATTGTGTCAACATTTTGTTATTCTTTAATATTTTTCGGATGGCATTGCGGATCACTTGATGTGTTTCCAGGGACCATTGGTGGCCCGCGGACCACCGTTTAAGAACCACTGGTTTAAGCCAATGATTTCGATCGTGGTCCAGGTAGACCCCAATGGGTCATCTAGTCTAGATGGAGGTTAACATAAGCGTGGAAAAATTGGTGTTTTAGTATACCACAAAAAAATGAAAGGGTAAAAAATTTGGGGACCTTTGGTTTAAAGGTAAACGATAATGTAAAGTAAATTTATGAGAATACTCACACTTGAGTCTCGGAGCTACTGATCATTATAAAGGTTTTTTTTCATAATTACTATTTTTTTTAAAGAATACTAAAATTTGAGTTATAAGTCGTAAGTATGGGTAAATTCAAAATTAATGCAACATAATTCAGACGCTGCAAAAAATCAACTTCAAGGTCACAAACATCGAAAAAAATGTACATCGGTCAATATGACACAAAGTGCTGAAGTAACAAACATAAACAACATACAACTGAATCGAAAATACCCTTTTTGAAGGGTTTTGTGAAGTTAAAAGCGAGCAAACCTTACATTAGTGGTCATAATATTTAATATCTGCCTTTGGCGGCCGCCGGCTGTTCATTGATCAAATTAAACACTGTTACGTGTTTACGCACTTTCGCCCCTTTTCGCGAAATCACTCTCGAAGCTTAGAGATAACTACACTAAAAGCACATCATAAAATAACACCACATTACTGCAAAGTAGCAGTTTAACTTAAGAATTTGAGCCTTACAGCACAGTAACTTTTTAATAGAACCTATGAAATTAAACTATGAAAGAGCGCATTAACTTTTTAGAAAGGTTCATCTTAAACATAATGTAACGATAAAAATTTAATAATGCTTCTGAAAATTTAGATTAGATATATAAGGTTTAGTTTAGAGCCTCTTTGGCTTAGTGGTTTGAGCTTTGGACATTCATTCGAGTGGTCCAGGTTCGAAATACCATGTACCAATGAGTTTTTCTAAGTACATTTTCTGAGTGCTCTTACGGTGAAGGAAAACATCGTGAGGAAACCCGGATTCGTTTTTCGACTTCGATCTAACCTAGGATTGGGCCTGGTTTCCCTTCTGGGTTGCAGGGGTCAGATAGCAGTCGCTCTGTGTAAAAACTGGCGCCCTTGTCAAATTCCCTATATCAGGTAGCCGATCCCGATGTCATCTGAAATAGAAACGGAATAATGCTAGGTCGAAGACGAAGAAGATATAAGGTTTAAATTTTTATTATATTTACTATAAACAAGTATTATAACTGTTAATTTATGCATTCTCGGGCAGTGCGCTAAGGTCGGTGTTGCGATGCCACTCTGGCCGGCAACTATTGCCATTTCTGGAAGTCACTCTGGCTGGCAACTATTTTCATTTATATATAACTGATTTATAGTACAAGCAGACACATACTCTAATTTAATTCTTGGAAATATTGTTAAAGTAAATAATAAATAGGCTGTACATATTTAATGAAAAGCGAGTGTAGTTTTTACTTTTGAGTGCTTAGAGTTTTTACTTTGAATTTAACTGAAGGACGCTAATGTTTTCGGGAGTCACCCACTGGAAGATGTAACATCTTTCCTGTGGGGTGTGTTTTAGATGCCGAGAGACAAGTCGCGGAAGATCATTTCAGAGCTGGCTATCAAGAAGCGGTGACTGAAGTTGTGCGGTTTTTGATAGAAGTTCAAGGATTCACGCCGGGGGATGGACTTTGTTTGCAACTTGGCTCGCACCTACAAAGGCATTGTGAAAATGTCACTAAAGGTAATTCACATCACTTTAGCAATGATTTTCAAACTTTTATGATAAGCAATTATTTCTTAAAATGTGTCTGATGGACAACTACAATATGTAGGTAATATGCAGTAAACTTATATAGAATTGTTCAATTTTGTGAACAAAATAAACAGAAAATTGTTTAAATTTGCCCCGTTAGCTACTAGTATCATTTGCAATTTCTGGCACGCGCCGCCCGTCGTCGCGACTTCATTGTGGCGGCTCTTAAATATTTTTTCGATGACTTCGAGGACCACTTTTGGTTGGTACAGGGACTACCGATTAAGAAATACTGGTCTGGTAAATAATTAAAGTCGCTCATGCCCCGAAATGGGGTCATTATATATTATGTAGTCTTTTTCTGTAAGGCGTTTCCGATGCTGTTTCCACTGTTTTCACATTTCTTGAGGAAGGGTACTGAAACCAAACCAAATATGCATAATTTTCATCTGTGGCACGCCGGTGGGTCGCCGGTAATGAAGTACAAAAAATGGTGGAGACCATATTAAAACAGTATTAACATGCTAGCGTTATATGTTTCGACTACATGAAACCCACGGTTTCGTCCTCGCGGATTTTTACAAATAATTTATGAATTTTGTTTTTTTTTAACTTAGGTTCAGTACCTAAATTCCTTTTCCTTGAAACTTAGTATAAGTTACTCCTTATCTTATCAGCTATCTTCCAGTGTCCCGTCAAAATAGTCAAAATTGGTCCAGCCTTTCCAGAGATTAGCCGGAACAAAGACACACAAAAAAGTGATTTTTGTATATACGTATTACTACTTACATGTACCATGTAGGTATACATATATACGCATTTAGTAAAAAGAGGTAATTTAATATGATAAACAGACGCTCCGATTTTATATATGTGTATAAATGATCAGAGTTTTTCTAAAAATGTTAATTGTTTTTGCAACTTTTCCGTAGGCTCAACGCTACCTCGGGAAAAGCGGTCTCACATGGGTTCGTCGTCGGAGACCGCGAGCTCGTCGAGCAGCTCCCACAGCTACGCCGTCAAGGGCGTTATACAGCGGCCCGAGCCGCCGCCCGCCTTTCCTACCGAGTCCTTCGAGATCGAGCGACCCAATGATCCCTCGTATATGGAGTGTGACCGAGGTATATTGATTATTCTTACAATAAATAAATATCGTCACGCCCATATATCCTAGAAAGGGCAGGCAGGGGCAGAAGCGGCTTAACCTATAGTGCAGGATGTGCATTACACACGAGCGCCGCCGTCTCAGGGGGCGCCGCGGCGCTCCCTGATATAGTTAAGAGCATCGTCTTGAACCATAATGGTACAACAATGGTATGTCTGTCATATAGCTATACCTACTTATAAAATAGCTTGTCGAAATATGAAAAAACTTTCTTGTTACGACGGCATAGTTAAAAGTTATAGCCGCGGGGGCCAGGGTCAAGCCTAGGTGGCGCCAGGTTTTCATTGCACACGGGCGCTACACGAGCTGCAGCCGACCTGGGCCCTGGGCAGAGGTACTCGTATCTACGGATTTACGGTATTATTTTTAATGTTGGGAGGCAAACAAGTAGATGGATTTCCTTATGGTAATAAATTCACGCCTATAGACACCAAAGGTGGAACGGTGCGTTGCCAAACCGCGCATGGGATGTAAGACCTCGTGCAAAAGTAAGTTTACCGGCTACCTTACCCTCCAAACCTCCAAACACGTCAACGGCAAACACTGAAGTTATGGTAATAGATTGACAGGCGGCAAGACCGTCATCGATTTCGCTCATATCCAATCCCAGGCAACGTTATGTTTCTCAGAAAAGCTTAAAAATATCATAGAACAAGTTTTCCGACCCGGAAATCGAACCGGAACCTCGTGAATCAAAGTCAGACGACACCACTCGACCGTCCCTCTAACGGTCCGTTAATGGTCCGTCCATCTGGCCTCCCTACGATATCACAGTCCGTAACATACACTGCGGTCTGATTGCGGTGATGACTGGTGACTATGGGTAAAAGCAACCTTACTCAGGGAAGCCTACATCCAGCAGTATGCTGCAATAGGCTGATGCATGTATTTATACATATATGTATTTCTATGTATTAATACTGTTGACTAATATCCAACTATATCACAAACAATATGATTCCTAAGATCAATTTGTGTGATTTGTCCAGGGATATTTGTTTATTAGACCAGTATCAAGACTATTGTATTGGTCGCAGTTCCCGTGCAGCACATGCAGATCCCCGCGGACGGCGACGGCCCGGCGGAGAAGGAGCCGCTGCCGCTGGACGGGCGGGTCAAGCGCGAGCCCACCCTCCGGAAGGTGCGCAAGCCCGACCACGCCGACGACTACTTACATTCTTACAAATTCAAAAATTCCATTGAAAGGCGATTTTCTAGGTCACAAGATGAGGTACGCATATTTTATGTTTTTTGATAAAATTGACAATCTTCTATCCCAATCAAATTAGCTTAGAAATACATTTGCAGAATATGTTTCTAAACTAATTAAAATTTATTGCTATCTCTCTTCAAGTAAATAACAATAAAAAGGGACAATACATTATTAGCGCTGTCAAATTAATAAGATGTACAAAACTTGCAAAGTTTATAAGCGTTAAATTCTGAGGTATAGACTAAACTATAATACAATTTTTAAAGCATGCTAAATTGACAGCACTTAATTCGTTATGTCCCTTATCTGTAAGTTGAAGGCATCGAAACTTCTAGCTCCATGGTTGAAGGTTGATGGCGGTAGCCAGTAACTTATTAATAGTTTAGTCGGTGGACAGTAGAAATAGCCCCAATAACTGTCTTTCTGTCAGGCAGCTTGTAAAAGGTGAGCACAGTATTACCAAAGAACTTGGATAAGTATTACTATCACTCACACCGTGACATCTTAATGTAAGTATGTACATAAAAACCTTCCGCATGAATCACTCTTATCTAATGCTGAAATCTGCATCAAAATACTTTTGAATAGTTTAAGCGAACAGGCAGCGGAAGTGACTTCATTTTTTATACAATTCAAAGAAGATAAAGATCATAAATTCATATAGGGCACGAGTAGCTATTTCTAGAAGAAATATTTGAATAGATAAAAAATCAAACATGTGTATTTAAATGCAATCCTCCATTTTGTGTCCGACACGAGTCTTGATACTACACGGTACACGTGGAATAAGCAATTGAAACAGCAATACATTTATGAATTATACATTAAACATATTATTTACACATTATTTTCTGAATTGTTACTTTACTGCGCCGTATAAAAGATAAAAAGTATTTTTGTAGATACAAAGCAAAACCTTAAAAAGGAGTTATACTTTTTCTGTGTCAAAACATTGTTAGTAACGTATGATACTGTAACAAGAAAAAGCGGTAGGTTGTATAAATAATAATAATAAATTATAAGTGATACGTATTTACGTAGTATATACTATGTAGTATGTACCTACTCTTTTCAGTACAAGTTTTTTTTTATTCAAAGATATTTAATGTACAAGGTTGGACTTAATGCTACATGGTATTCTCTACCAGTCAACCTAACTCAATTTGAATTATGTTACATGGTAAGAAATAAATATCTCCGTGTCAATCCGGAATTCTTTAAAGAATATACAAACCAAATGTCAGGAAGCTCGTAAGAGCAAAGGCTTACTCTCACTAATACGATGAGTTATCTAGGTAGGAGATTTTGCAACGGTTCGCCCCGTGCCTGGATTCATGTAAACATATTTTTGCAAGAGACCTATCATCTGGCCTCAGGTTGGCAACGTACCATTATATGCGTGTTCATAAGCAGCATGTTAACCATCATCTGCTTTTCCTCCTTTCATTTAATGAAAAAAAGTGGTTTAAAAGTGTATAACATTATATCGGTGAACCAACAGGCGGTAGAGTCTGCGGCGCGGTCAGCCCGGACGTTCACAAAACGGCGGCGGGGCAGCAAGCAGCCGCCGGCCTCTGCGTCCACCTCAGCTTCTACCTCGGGCTCCACGGAGGAGGCGCGAGACACATCCCCGCAGGTTACTATTCTTCTATTAGTCTTTGAATGCTTTAGCCTTAGGGTCTTTATATACTACGCTATCGCGTTGCTACTCTTGAGGTTTACTGAGGTAATGGAATAAAGTGTAAATCATGTATTACATAGTAAACAATATTTTCAAGAATATTTGTTAATAAACTAATATTGCTATAACTACGACATATTTAACACAACGACTACGTTATCAAAGATTGTCGATTCTTTATTACATTATGTTGAGAATTTAATTTATCAGCATAATTAAAGCTAACACGAATAAAAGACAAAAGTTTGCATTGCTTTGTTTAATGCACAATTAAGTGATATTGTCAAAAAGAATTTCAAAAATATTACTTTTGTTATAATGGTATGATTCAACTCTCACGTCAAAAAAAAAACGATTAGTTTGATTAATGGATTGCTTATTCAATTGTTGTATTAATTACTGCTTTACAAAGCATTGCATACTTTTGATATTTAATTTTCCTTATACCTTTCATTGGACACAAAAACATAGAGTATTTATTACAAAAGTCTAGTTTAGAAGACAAATTATGTGATATATTTTATTTTATAATATCTTTTTAAAACAGTATTGAATAATAAAAAAGGACGTGTTTGCTATTTCCACCTTTGCCGCAGATGAAATCGCAACCGTCGTGACGTAGTATCTAGAGACCTTTATTCAATTTCAGCACGACCAAGTACACGACAAATATGCAACATACTATCTGTTTTCTAGCTGCTCCCTGCTATTTCGTCTGCAGATAAAGAGGAAAGGAGAAAATGTGACATCGTAAGTACCCTATATTTGGTGAAATAACTAGATTGGGGTGGTTTTAATGTAATTTGTGTTATTTGTTTAAGAAATAGTTATATGTATAAATAAAATTGTCGGTTTGTCGGTTGGAAGAGATTCTTATTTCTCAAAAATCCTTTTCGTTAAATGTGTTTTATATTAACGACACATAATGAAAACGATTTTTTTTCAGTCTCTTTCTATTCATTTCAGCTAATGTAAAATACTGGACTGACAAATGATAAATTTAGATAAATGTAATTAGAAGAAGGAATTGTTACTAAACTTGTTTTATAAATGAATAAGGATCCCACGTAATACCATGAAATCTTTCGAGTGACCCTCGCGGAAGAAATCCTGTTTCATTGACAACATTAAGTCTAAAGTCGGACCATTTAGTCTGAAGTTCAATTCATCGGTTTCTTCCTAAAATTAAAAGTAACCCAAGTTATTCTTTGTAACTTCAGTTGTCGATCAGTGAAAGTCCCGTTAAAATCGAACCACCTCTGTTGTTGAGCGTATTCGGTATCCGACTTTGACACACGAGGTCTTCTGAAAAACAAGTTTGCCTGGGATTGGATTTGTGCCCGATATGGCGACGGACTTGCCACCTGCTACATCATGGGACCTAATATTGTCAACTAATCGTCAGTGTATTCTAGTATGTATCTCTCCCTACTCTTTCGAATAATATGGTCCTGACTATATTTATTTAAAATCAAACCACCCGCTTCGTATAAACCGGAACAAACAGACAAAAAAATAAAAAAATACTTTTTGTGTTTCGATTCGTAATATCGTTAGTTCTTATGCTGATTAAAAAGTTACTGTTTTGACAGACAACACAATTTTATTTACTTGTATATATATATGTACAGTTAGTAAGTTTAGATGTAATCTTGAAAAATTTATATACGCTCCTTTGAAGAATCGACCAACTGCTTACATACCAGGCAGCTCGATAGGGGCGAGCATAGATTTACTGTCACTAACACCGTGACCTTTAACTAGGTGGTAGGTAGAGTTTGGCAACGACTTCACCGGATTGGTACACCGGACATATAGGCGACCTTCGAATATTTATAAATATAATTATAAAATGGCCGTATTTTAGAAGTGTACAGAGTTCCAGAATCTTACTAAGTGCACTATTATCATTTTTTAATTTCGATTTTAATTTAATTTTAGGACACGTCAAGTGAATCGCCGCACCACCACCAGTACGAGAAGCCTTTGCCGCCTGCGCAGTATGTGCCGGTCTTCGCTCTGAACGCGATGGGTAAGCTTACTTCCTTTTAATAAAAAAATACGTGTGGTCTGTGGGGACTGCCGCGGTAAAGCTATTGCATAGTATGTTTTATCAAACTTCGGAGCAGCTCGCCTCGATCCGTGCGAGCTTCGTACAGTCTACATGCACACGTGTAGTCGCACGCACACAAACACCGTGCCGAAATCTGCCGAACTGAAACGACATTAAACGATGCACGGTACACCGCACCGCTATACCGGTCGGAGTGGGGGTTGTTAGGTTTATTTTCGTTACGAATTTTCTGGATTCGGTCACCGCGGTTAAAGCCCGCGATAAAAGCTATACAATAGCTTAAAT